>DWFY01000443.1:0-10007 GCA_018246875.1 Creonpyge creon creon | reverse complement strand
CGTTTCACCAGTTACATTTACGTCTCATTATGGTGGTGAGTCTATCACCATACACCGGGCACAAATCTAGACTCCGACCCACTACTAGAAATTACTACTACCCGGCCCAGGATTTGAACCCAGGACCTCTCGATCAGCAGTCGCGCTTGCAACCAACACGACCAAAGAGGCAGGTATACTTTTCTACATAAGTTATTTTAATGACGACCCTAACAAAATGTTACGTATACAAATACGTCGAAATGTTCGTTGCTTATTTAAATACACCATGCTCATGGTCTAAATTCGTTAAAGGTCGTGCTATATTTACCCATGACTTTTTAATATCATACGCCACTTAAATTACAAGCCCTCTTGCCCCCTTTATACTCATTATGCCTTACTCTTCTTGTTACATATTTTAAACCAATGTGGACGTTCGTATATACGAGCAATCATGTCGTTATGAATACAAAAAACATTTTCATATTTCTTTGTTCGCAATCTCATTCTGTAATTATTTGTTTACTGCCCTGGAACAAATAATTTTTAAGGCTCAGGCTTAATGGTTTATTTTTACTGCGTCTGTGTATTTTATGTACAGCGTCTCGTGTTATGTGTACAATAATTTAGCTCTGGCAAGCCCTGGCTAGGCCTCAACATAGCTATGACCCACCAGGCCGCCGACCTGGCACTTGCCTACTCTGACGCTGGACCGTCATGGCGCCAGCCCGCATTTTTCAAAATGACCTGCTTGCCTGCCTGTCTGCGTTTTTGATCTATCTGCGCCAGTAAAAGTATGCGAACGTCAGCATAGCTTACAGTAACCATTACCCTCGTAAAAATAAATTAGAAAGCCATTTTCACTTGAAACATCGCTTTTCGACTATTGCGGAAATTCTAAAAGATTTCAATTACACCATCGTAACCGTTTCAATATTTTATATTACGAAAGCTCTTGCTTTTAAAGATTCACTTTTAATTTTGTTGTACATATATTTTTGTTTAGACCGTAGGGTTCTGGTCTTTGCTCGTGGAATGTCGATTTCGGATCGAGACTGAAATATTTATTGCGACGTGCCCGGAAACAAGACTGGCACGACGAAACAAAAACTAATAAAACAGAATGGCCGTTATTCGATTTTACAAAAAGTTGGCATTTGGTTTTTTTTTTTCATTTATATGTCAGTATCTAAAGCTAGTGACTCGTGAACAAAGAAGTCACGTGGTAGGAAATAATCATAAACGCTGTCTACATTTACAAAACCAGTGTTGCCCACTTCAACAGAACATTACACTGGCAACTGGCAACTTGCTCGATAACGCACCGCAACACTATAATAGCTGCATTTAAATAGACTGGGTCCGACATAATGGAAAAGCATGTTGGAAGACTTAATTTTTTTTTCATGACCCTTTTTATCGTTTCACTGTTGGAAACGGATCTCCTCTTAGAATAAAAGGGTTAAGATCATAGTCTGCCTTACTGATCAAGTGCATGTTGACAAACTTCACACACCTTAGAAAACTTTTTTTAAGAACTCTAAGGTGTGCAGGTTTCTTCACGATGTCTTCCTTCACCGTTATAGCAAGTGATATTTAAACTTAAAACGCACATTTTGCACAGAAGTGCGCGCCAAGGTTTGAACCCGGGCTCCCGGAGTAAGATGCTGAATTTCAAACCACTGCGGCTGCTTTACATCATTGCTTTGTAAAGACTTCAATATTGTAGATAAATCAAAATATAGAAACCTATAGTTACATCACACAATACATTTCGTATTTTATCCATATAAATAAAATTATAGAGGTCTGTTGTTGTGCGCGCATCATGCAAAAACTACTGGAGAGATTTAGATTTTTTTAAATTTGTTATTAGACCCTTTAAAAAAAAAATACGATATCTTCATTTAATGTAATGTCATAAAAGTTTTAACTGACTACAATTTTTAGCGAGTTTTTGAAATTACCTGAACATAATCTTGCTTTCAATATTTTTCATGTTTTCTACTCTGCACATTAAATATATATGCTCTAGTTATAATTATAAAATCACACCTGCAGTCTCTTACGTGGTAAAATTGGTACATTCGTAAATAAGTCACATGTGCGGTACTAACTTTGGAACTAAAATGGGACGCTTTATTGTATCACCCATTAATATGCAGCATATTTGGAAACGTCGGTCCGTTCCAATCAAAACAAGACGTGCCCAAGATTCAGACTCCTACCACATACAAAGTTGATCGCCAATATGTACAGAATATAAATTTTCTATAAAGCTATAGCCCTCACTACACTTGTATTATTTGAATTTGTTTTCTGAAGCTGAATAAACTATGCAAGGTAGAAATGAAACTGTAAACTTAAAAGTAACTGTACATATTTAAAATCTATTTCTAATAATAGTTGCATTCGTAGATTTGTACGTATTTATCAAATTATTTTTGTAAATAAAACTCTTCCACCAAAAAAATACGTGCGAGACATAATTTTCAAAACACTGACGGCGTTGCCCCAATTTGTTGTGTAGCTACGTAAATATAAGATGTTGTGATTTAATCTAAATATCAGATTTATTCCTAATAATAATGAAACTCTCACGCAACACTACACGCAAAACTGAACACGATAATTATTAAACATTAACAACTGAGCTCTAAATCTGCTAATATGGCAAAACATTTTTGTACATAAACAGTATAAACACGTAATAATATATTTCTCGTCGTCACGTAGGAACGAATAAATAATTAACTGACAGACAATCCATGCAAGTCTAGTTCACGTGTTTTATATGTGAAACACTAGTTTATTTTATTTTGTGCTCGTAGTTATTGATATTTGTATTTTTTTTTAACTAAAATGAAGTCGATAAAACGAAAACATGATTTCAAAGGTAAATATAACCGTTATATATAGAATTGTACTAAATTGATTATCCATGGGCTTATATTTATTCATATACTTTCTTTTAGCTTTGGAACTTAGATTGAACAAGGACTCAAATTCGCCTCACTTCATTTATATCAAAGAGCACATTGTAAGAGTCTATACAAAGGATAAGCCATCGGGGCGAACACTATTTGTTGTTAACATACCACCCTACGCTGATGAAAAAGGTCTCATCAACTCATTTAGCGAAGCCGGATCTGTGCAGACTGTTCAGTTCTACGACAGACCTGGCGCTGAAGAGGCCAAGACACACAAATTCATAAAAGAAACATGTAAACCAACATTTAGGGTATGTTACTTAGTCTTTGAAAAAGTTTCAGAATTAGACAAGGCTCTTAGTTTAACTAAACTATGTCCAATGAACTCAAATAGCCATGAAATTAAATTAGGCATTCAAAAATGGATTCAGGAATACAACAACTCTATTTTAATGCCCAAAGTTCTGAAAGAAAGAGTGGAAGACTTTATGAAAGGTCATGATGAGAAAATAAAGTTAACAGAAAAGAAAGAAAAACAGCTGGAACTGGAAAATGATGAGGGCTGGATAACTGTCACTAAAAGAGGCAAGGTGCAGAGCTTTGCCAGGACAGAAAAAGTAGAAAATAAAATAATGGCTAAAGAAGAGAAAAATAAAAAACGCAAGGAATTGAAAAACTTTTATACATTCCAAATTAGAGAGTCCAAAATGAAGCACATTGTTGCTTTGCGGCAAAAGTTTGAAGAAGACAAAAGAAAAATTGCACAAATAAAGCAAAGTCGTAGATTTAAACCATTCTAATAAAATACTAATTATACAAAAAAAAATTATTACTAGCTTACCTATACATTGTGCCAATTTTTAGCTCCATATATATTAATAGTTTATTCTACTTGAACTAAAAATGTTCATAATAGAATTTATCACAATTGGCATTCCTTTACATCTTAACAGTAGTTATTACTTTCACATACATATATTGCAAATATCATACTCACATATGACTTGATACCAAATCATAGTATTTGACACATCTAAGCTATAACCTTAATAAATACACAAAGTTTCAGACTTCTACACCGAAATATCATATGAAATATTTTTTGTATGAAAATATAATATCCACTAACAATTGAGTATGTACCTATTTCATTCTATTACAATGTACAACTTGGTTACAGGAACACCAGCAATATGACCCAAGTGTCTAAATTGTTTATAGATTTAAACTTGATAAGCATTAATTTCATATGAAAGCTTCGGAGTTTCATCCACCCCTCAGACATAATATGAAATATATTATATGAAAAAAATAAAGTAAATATAATTATTTAATTAGATAAATTTAGAGATTTTTGTGTATTTATGTTTATAGTAAAAGTAACATCTATTGGTTAGGGTTATATATCAATATGTATTAACAATACGAACTTTAATTTTTACACATAATTTGTTACTCATGTACAATGTTCACAGAACATAGATAAACTATGCACAGTTTAGAAACATTACATATATTTTGCACAATAATAAAATCACTATATATACTATGCTACACTTGGCAGCCTCACCACTTTGTAGTCTCACCCACCATTAATCATTTCACACATTTGTCTTCACAAAAAATTAATTTTAAATCACTGCTGGCAAATGTTTCCATGCGACCTGTATGGTGTCTGCAAAAGTTTCAAATATTAACCAACACTATCCACAACACACTAGTCTTTATCTGCTAGATATACTAGCTCTTTTCTTTGGTGCATGTCAAATGCTCTGCTGGTGGCTTTTTATAATAATTCGCAGAAGCCTGTTCTCTGGCAGGGTATCCAGAGACGCAAGCAAGTTGCTGATGTTGCCATACACACAGCCATTCGCTAAAGCCACTTGCACTGCTTGCCCTATTCTGTCAAGGCAATCCTGGAAAAATAATTATGTTAACAAACTCTAACACCAATTATACTAAACATTAAAATGAATATTATAACAGTTGCTATATGTGGGACATAGCTGGATACTGGATAGCTGAATAAGATCAATCATTATTTCGACTGTGGATTAACAACAGAAGATAATAAACTTTGGTACTAAAATTTTTACATGTGTATATAATAAGTAATTTCTACAAATATTAAAAGAAAGTCAAAGAAAAAATTATAAAAGATAATGTTACAAAAAAAAAACAAGTATAGTACCTGTAATTTTGGATCAGTTTGTAGCTTAATCCCCTTTTTAAGAAGCTGATGAGCATAATTTTGCACCAGTGGTGTTAATGCAGCGAAGTGCTGTGCATTCACTGCTGTTGGTGGCCCGTGAGTTCGTCTCCCTGCTCTTAAGCTGTTCAGTACTCCTAGATGTAATTTTATGTACAACTCTGATTCCTTCAGAGATTTGCTGAGAACAGTCTTCACTATGGAATGTTTCTCATCTTCTAATTTTATCTTTTTGGGAGGGCTTTCTTCCATTTCTTTGCCTACAATCCAAATAAAATTACAAATCATTGTTCTCACAAGGATATACATTAGCATAGTTATACAAACTGTGTTTAACATGATTTGACATCACAATTTTTTTTTTCAAACATTAAGAGCTAAATTAAAACAGGTGAAATGTGACCAGGAAACCCAACTACATATGATTTCATTTAAATAGAAATAGTCTTACATGTGGCATCTATCTCAGCATAGTATAGTGTCCTGGGTAAACTCTACACACAATGATCTAGTCCCAAACTAGTAAGAGCCCATACTACAGTAATTAAATGGCTGATAACCTACATAAATACATGTCTAATAACATTATTAAATACATGACTACACCCAAACATGGGACAAATACTGATGGTCATAACACAAACATATATCCTGATTGGGTATCAAACCCATAACCCCAGACTCAACTCAGTCAGCAGTTAACATACCATCATCAATATAAAGTGGTGCAAGTGCACACCAATGGATCAGTCCGGCAAGCGGAGTCACAGCAGCCATAGGTATAGAACCACTGGGCAGGGCTGCCACATTCAACTGAGCTGACATGCAAAGAGTGGGATTAGAATAAACCTGGAAGAAAGGCATCAAAGTAGGTTGTAATAATTGATTACACATAATACAAAATTATAACATCTCTTCTTGATTACTTAAAGTCAAGTAGACAAAACATATTATAAATGTGTTAGTGTGTCTATTTGTTCTTCTGTCAAATCAAAAATTTATGTGTGTCATCTTAACTGACTTTTCACCCATGCATTTGCAATGTATTGAAATACTTAATTCTCCTTTCAAAAGGCTTTGCTGAACAATAGACTCCTAAAGATCGATGGAAGGGTTAAAACTTAAGCTCAAGCTTCAATAACACTGCCAGTACATCTGTTTCATTTGTACTCATGTAACAATTTAAGAGGGCAGACATACTGCAATGATAACCTAGCAGTTTAGAATTCAGTGTCCCACTGTGGGGCTGCTCGGTTCAATGAGTGGTGTGCACCTCTTTATAAAAAATGTATATATTAAGATTCAATATCACTTATAGCAATGTGAAGGAAAACATATAGAGTAAACATGCATAACCTAGAATCCTCCATAGTGTTATCTAACTTGGTGAAATTTGCCTATCTGCACTGGACAAGCATGGCAGACTATGGCCTTAAAAGTTTTCATTCTGAGAAAACACCCATCTTCTTTAGTGGAAGAATAAAAGGGTTGATGAAACAAACACAGAAAAATGTTATATTTTCCGCTTTGCCCCTAATGTGCCTACTGCATTCTACAAACTCACACAACAATTTTGGCATTTTAGTATTGTCACTACACAACATCATTGCCATATACATACCCATGATGTAATTATTTCCAACAGACTCCTCGGTGGTAACCTCCTATTTCCCTGTGCATCATGCATGTACAGCTCTGTTATGGCCGTTATAAAATTGGAGACAAAGGGGGGTGCTACATTAGCCAATGACCTCAGGCCATTTTGGTTGGTTGTGTTCAGGTAAAAATGGTCACGAATCACATTCTCAACCAGCTGCAATGACTGTTGCGATGAGCATCCCATTTGCTGTAGCCACACTCCAACTGCTAAAAGGACCTAGATAACATGAGTCAATAAATATTGTTTTCTGCGGGTTGTCAGGTCTCATAAATTATAAATTAAACAATTATGGTGAAATATATATAATAACTGCCTCGTTGGTCGCGTTGGTTAAAAGCGCGACAGCCGATTGAGAGGTACTTGGTTCAAATCCCGGGTCGAGTACGATTGGATTTTTCTAAAATTATAATTTCTAGTAGTGGCTCAGAGACTGGATTTGTGCCCCGTGTATGGCAATAGACTCACCACCTATTCCATAATGGGACATGAACGTAACTGGTGAAATGTGGGAGTGTGCTACACTCTTCTAGTTACCCCTTCGGGGAAAATGCAAGCGTGATGTTACGTGTTTTGTTATTTTGGAAACAGATCGCGATGAAGGAATTTATTTAAGATTTTTTTTTTCATTTATTTGAAGAAATATCACTTACTTTGCTTCCGAAAATAAAACATAGAAGTAAGGTGACCGTTAGCTGCGTGTGGCAGAAGAATATTATGTACAAGAGGTCTGGGTTCGCCGGGGACTGTAGGAACAACCTGGAAGGAGATAATATTGTTAATATCACATCATTAATAAAACTTCGCAGTGATGGTAGCCGCGGTGTGGTATATAAGCGACCGATGTTGACTTCCGGCAGACAGGCTGGTTACTGCCTTTCTCTGCATTGAGTTGCAGCATAAAACCCTGAACCAGTGATGGTACATGAATGGATAACGCTAATGAAATTTAAATTATTTTTAATCACACTTTTTAGCATTACAACGTAGCCAGCGGAATGACCCAGATTACCTTCGACACGAACGAGTTTTGTGAAAAAGTTAGAACAGAATAGCGCGGCAAAGATAAATGATGTAATTAGTTCCTGTGCTACGACTTTATATACGGTAATACAATTCTGGAGAGAATCGTTTCCCGTATATAAAGACTATGTAACTTAAATTTTTTGTAATGTGAACTATGTAGGATTATTGGAATTTTTTTTTTTTATAATAAGTGCTTTCTTGCTACTCCTACTAGCATGTTCTTAACTAAGTGATATAAGATTTTTTTGTAGGCCTTATAGGGCGTGGTTTATTTGTAGTTACCTTAAGATATCAGTAAATAATAAGTTTTCGTGCAGTACTAAAATTTTGTTCATCCAAATTAAAGTTTTTTTAGCTTGAGAATTTTGTAAATTACTTTCAAAGTCAGAAAGGACCTAATTACTAGAGGCTCACGTTTATGAGCTATTTCTTAACTCTGTTTTTTTTGCCGTTATAAGGAGTGACAGGAATCGTAAGGGAGGCCATATACTCAAAATATTATTAAAGTCTGTATAGTTTTGCTGCTAGACGGCAGTCCTTGTGCCTTTGAGCGTGAGTATATATACATATATGTATAATTGTGACAGAAATACTGTGGCTCGGCAATATGACTAGATCCATTTATATCCATTGAAAATATATTATAAATTATATAATTAAATATATTAAAAATATATTATATATTTATACTGTCTAGCCCTTTGTTCACCAATTATTCTCATAAAATAAATAAAATGAATAAAAAGCTAGTTTTACTTCATGGTCATGACGGGTTTGGCAATTTTTAAAACAATTTAATCTGTATTATAAATGTACTAAAAAAATAATCATAACATGCGCTCAAATTGATACTACGATCTGGTTTAATATATTTACTGTGTACATTTTGATCTCAGGATCTCATGATGCTATTTATCGAAATATTTTAATCTCGTGCAGTTGCGATGGAGTGCCCTACCGTGAAAGACTTGAAGCCGACAGGTATTTCAGCGCTCGCCGCTTATCAAACAAAAAATATAATAATTAGTTAAACCAAGCTCATTCAATGTGCCAATTATAACTTACATTTTCTCACAGGAACTCAGCATAAAGAACATAATTTGCGTTCCAAAGTTTTTGACTTTGCTCTAACTTTATCCGTGAATTCAACCTTTTATGATAATGTTAATACATTGAAGTTTACCCCATTCATTTATTGTTCTTCTAAGTAGTTTTTTCTCGGTTGTTTACAATTAAAAGGTTTACGATTAAAATTTAACAATTTTACAAGCATTCATTTTTGCTACATCTGAACATTGGAACTTTTCGACGGCTGCCACATTCGAAACTCGAGTATTGCTTGCTAGGTATCCAAACAAAATTTCAACATTCAACATTTCCACATTAAGACGCGAACCACTGTCTACTACCATCAATAAAATTTAAAATTGTAGTGTAAAAAAATAAAAATGTCTCATTTACAATTAAATTTTCATTTGTTTATTGTAAGTAAAGGAAAACAGAAAAGTACTTTGAACAACAGAAAAGGTAGTCAAAATGATTAATCACCCACCTTAATGGCTTCCATTGCGCTACAAGTTCTCATCGAATGGACGACGTGAAATAAAATACATATATTTGCTTTGCTACAGAAAATACTCTGTTCTCAATGAGTAGGTGTACTCCTAGCTCGGTTCCTCGACTATTCATTCTGCACTCTAAAGGCACGATCAGGTGAAGCGACAACATGCATCCTAATATTGCACTTTGCACCGACAAAAAAATGTCGGACTCAAGTAGAGGAAAGTAGAATCGAATTGAAATCGCAAACTCTGAAATACACATCAAGTGGACTATGAGAATTTGTTTGTGTATGAAATTATTTACAAAAGTATGTATTTATTAATTTATATACGACTATTTATTTTATTAGCGATTCGGTCATATTGCACACGATCTGCTTAGCTTAATATTAAATGGCTACGTGTGCAGTTGGCTCACGATCTTATTACTACATACTATCCAATTGATTTCGTAGCAGATCTGTACTCTTTGAACTTAACCATAAAAACACTAAAATGTGCACATAATATGAGTAGGCGTATCTATTTTGCATTAATAACATAACTAACGTAAAAGAAACTAACATCACGCTTGTAATGTCCGAAAAGGTAGGCAGAGGAGTGTCGTACACTCCCACGTTTCACCAGTTACGTTTACGTCC
>DWFY01000442.1:0-10009 GCA_018246875.1 Creonpyge creon creon | reverse complement strand
GTAAGGCGAGTGAAGTCTGCCGATCCGTCACCCAATTTGGCCACCCTGGTAGATTGTTCGTGTCCAACATTAGAACGGTTAAGTGGTTTATGGTGAGGTTATCACTAGTAATATATTGCTGGTTACTAATTTGAAAAAAAACCTACTATGAATTTACATACCCAGTTTGAGAAAATATAAACGCTTGAACACAGCCAAGTTCATGAATAGTAATTTACTTCAAACCTTTAGATATCCAAGAAAGGCGTTCTCAGTTCAAGCGCTTGTGAATGTTTAAGTTAACCTTTCCCATACAAGATGCCATTTCGTTACCAAACTCAGTTATCCGAGGCTCCTCGGATTATTTATAAGATAACTGATAGAATGAATAATACAAAAAATATATAACGACTATGACATATAATATCATAATAATATGTAGCACAGGTAAATGATCAATTCAGAAAAGCGATAATATGATAGGGTGATTCATCTTTATATTTCATATTGATTTTCATGTAATTTTGCTAATTGTTATGTGTATATTAATATGGAACTAAACATTTTTCTATTATTTCTTTTTTTAAGCTGTACTAAATGCTTTCATTTTATTAATAATAAGTAAATGAAGGTCCTTTGTTTTTCTCTCCAGTTTTGTCGCCTATTTTTCACTGATGCGACACAGATGTGTCTGAGTTTACAGATGTAAACTCAGACATTGAATCACGTTATGTTAAAAATTATTATAACTTCGTAGGTATATTGGGATATACGAAAAGGAAGAGTCATCAATACAATGAATTACTCTTGACTGTCTTGTTGGTCGAGTTATTAGCGATCCTGAGCTCTGAGCCAGGGGTTACAGGCTTAATTTCCATGTAGGACAAATATTCGTGTATCAAATATAAGTGTTTGTTCTTAGCCTGAGTGTAAAAAAATATATTAAGTATATATTTACATATCCGTTGATCAATTACTCGTGAAACGTGGGAGTGTACCACGCTACTCTGCTGACCTCTTCGGGGATTACAGGCGTGATGTTACGTTAACGATTATCAATTGTGATATTACCAGAGAATAGGCTTGCCTAGTTTAGGGTTATGTGATGGTGTGCGAGTTGTCTCGAAATATTTACTTATTATTTTTCCCTCTGACGTCGGAGTGTTTTGTACTAGATTTAGCGTTTGAGGTAATCAGTCGGAAACTAGCACTCTGTGATATATGCTAGACGGAAGTCTATTTCTAGTAGATACTACTACGATGCTATTAGTACTACTATATACTAAACGGAATTAGGATAAGACCATAATAGGATTTTTTCGAGTCGAAAGTATTTAGGTACATCAACTTCTAGTCACCCATTTGTTTAATAAGAAGATTGTTCACAAAGCTGACAAAAGGCTTAGCTTGCTTCGAGTCCACAGTTTAAACTACGTTATTTTTCCATCTGCAAGTAGTTTGTGTAGCGAGGGCGACAAGGTATTAGTGACTGTTGAAACTGCTACCGAACTTAATATTATATTAAATTAGTTGTTATTTTATACAGTTTCTTGAATGTATCAGTTCTGTGTAGCAATACATTTTTGTTGTTTTGTTGTACATGATAAAATAATAGGTATCCTTTTCATCATTAAAGGACTGCAGCGGAAACACAATACGTGAATGGTGCTTAATGATCGAGTCTCTCAGAAGCGACTCTGTGAAAGCTGTTCGATTTATAGATACATTTTAATCATGAATGTTTATAAATCCAAAGTAAATCAAGTACAATATACTATTAACATAAAGATTATAAACTTGAGTAATAAATTACGAAAATTCTAGATACTATTTTATTCTAGGTAGGTAATAATTTCCACCTTTATAATATTGGTATATTATAATATTGCATATATATATATATTTCTATTTTTCATTGAAAATATAAACGCCGTTATGACCAACATACCTACTATTTAGTTATTGATATATAATTTTAAAATTTCAACAGAAACATTCTATCTTTTTTTCAATCCTATTCCAGGTTCTTTAATGACATTGAAACATGTTAAATAATCTTAATTTGTATAATTATTTCAGAAATATGTTTTGATTAGTTAAAAACGCGTGGTGTCAGTACAAAAGAACAAACTCGCCAACCGCTCGCTCGATGCATGTTCGTCTGTAAACACCGTCAAGAAAGGCTGTATTCGTTCAGCTACTTTTATTCACAGCGTAACTTTTATCGCCGTTTCATTTTAACAGTAAGCAAATATGCTTGTCGGTAGTTGTGCGATTCTCGGTTCGTTTATTGTACATGTTAAACCTCTCATTCTTGAAAGAGACCGGTGTCCAACAGAGAAACGACATAACGGCTATGATGATGAGTGGAAGGTAGAGTTATAAATAATGATGAATGACATTATTATTGTCTTGACCAATAAAGGTTATTGTGCCAAATATAAAATTACAGCCTTCGTTATTGAAAGAATCTCATTGAAAATGTATCATTGCATATACAAATAATTTCGACAAAACACATACAAAACAATTTACTTTTATCGGCTGTATACTCCATAGATTCATTTGTGAAGATAAAAGCGGCAGAAATAAATTCCCAGCACTTTTCTACAAAAGTTGTAATCATTACATTTGTATACCCTAATAATGTGACTTTACAATTAGAATGAGCTAACACAAGACTAAAATTAGAATGAGAATGAGAATCAATTAATATAAGCTTATCAACGCCTTGTATATCCAAACCCTTCTCTCTCTCCCCCTAAACTCCAAACTCTGACAACGTTTGACGACTATCACTCACCGTAGTAACTCAGAAAGACGATGTGCGTTCCAGTATAGAAAATTTCTTCTGTATGTGATCATCAGGGGTCACACATGCAATAACTGACCGTGTGTTGTCTCGCTAACTAACAACTGTTTTAAACTCGCTGTAACAGGGCTACCTAGCGTGCCTATTTAATCGTCATCAATCTTTATCATTAATTCATTCATTCTTTATTATCATTCATCATCATTCCTCTGTTTGACACAAATATGTCCTCAAAGGAAGATCAGTTAAGACCACTTTCTGCCACGCTAGCCAAGCGCAAGTTGGCGGACCTCACACGCCTTAGAGTACATGATGTACAACTCTAAGTCCTGTAGGTACATTTACGGTTTCCTTCACTGTTACAGCAAGTGATGGTTCATATAAACGCACTTGAGTGCGTGAGTATATAAACATGCTCCCCCGATCTTTATCCCTATCTCTGCCTACCCCGTAAGGGATCTGGCGGTGTGTAGTATAGTAATAATAAGTATGTAAATAAAGGTACATGCCCAGATTTGAACCTACAGCAGCTGAGTGGAAGGCTGAAAATAAAAAAACTAAGCTCTCGCCGCTTTTTGTTAATAGTAAAACATGAGAAACAGCAATTCAAAATCTGAACGCAATTTAATTAGTTCAAACGTATTTATCGCCCCCTCGCTCCCCATACTCATCTATCACAAGATTAACTGACATATTTATTGCAAACTCTGTTTAGTCTGTCTTGTGGGACCGATTGTCCTTATTTATCTGTAATGCTGTAAACACAGCCTTTCCTTATCTGTCGTGTAAAAATGCGTATAGTACATGCCTATATAATAACAAACTGAAGTGCAATTTTTAAAAACATTTTGTTTTGCAAGGAGTATTATGTTTTGCAATTATGACATGGATTTCCGGTATAGACGTATTGAGGGGACATTCTGGTTATTTGATCATAATTATTCACTATAGTAGCCCTGCAACCTGACACCAACAATTAGAATATTTCTTACAATAATTCAATCATTCATTCACTCACAATTCGTTCGATCATTCGTGTATAACGCTCCAGGGGCAGGAATACTTGTTCGATCGCCAAAGAAAGTGCTTTAAAATAATGCTTTTTATATTTTTAACTTGAATTATACATATATGTCGAACTAAAAAAATTACGATTTAATTCCCTAATTGACGTGCTACGCTTGAGGACTAATGGAGGTTTATATTGCCAACCACAACTTCAGAATGCACCAAAAGTTTAAAGTCCGCACCTCTTTCCTACGTAACAAAAGTAGGTTTGGCCATTCAGCGATATAATCAAGAAATATGTAGTTATGGGTAGCACCACAATATACTATGAAAATCGTTCATAAATTCCCCCCCGTCAACGATTTGGAATTGGCGCCCAAACTACCCGAGCCAGAACTGCTTTTAATTAACAATGAGGGTAGGTTATAATTTACACAGGAGGATAATTAATTTTACCGCCGCTAAAAGTGGCCTCTCTGCCCTGTTTTGGTCCCTTAATACAGAAAATGTATGGGGGTGAATATCATAAAAACTAGACAACTGTAATGTTCTCTCACTCGACAGACGCAGATACATATTTGATGCAAAGCAGCCAATTGCCGTTTTGTATTCCAGTTAGAAGAGCGATAGAAGGCAGATTCAAATACGAGAAACTCCGGCCTAGTCGTCAATTAACCAAGCCACTGATACTAATGAAAAAAAAAACTAATTAATTAATCAACAAATATCCGAACTAATTGGTACTAACAGTTCTATTCCTAAGTCCTATTCCTACCGTCCTCATCCTACCATCCTATTCCAACCGTCATATTCCTACCTTTCTATTCCTGCCGTCCTATTCCTACCTTCCTATTCGTAAGTTCTGTTCATACCGTCCTATTCCTACAATCCTATTCCTACAGTCGTATTCGGGGTCTGTTGCAGGTGTTTTTTTTAATAAAAAAATATGAGGTATGACAATAACATACATATGATAACGACATAAGTAAAGAGATATATACTCGGTTAACTCACGCACTGTCATTTGACTGCAACCATGATAGAATTTGTATTAGAGTAACCAAATAGCTGATAAACTACATATATAAGTTTCTACTTACGTATAATACTTAAATAATTTTGCATCTGAACAGAATAAATACCTACTCTATAAGTGCACGTCATATGAACATTATCCAGAGTTTAACTCGAACCTTCAACCCTCGACTCAGCAGACAAGCTTACTAACCTTTGAATTAACAAGTCTGTTAAGAGATCTTATGTTTTGTTGTTTCTTCCTAAAACTATAAAACGAAATTAACACAACATTGGCGAGATTTGAGTAGAAAACTAAACCACAAAAAACGTCACCACCAGTTACAATATGATACAGTACACCAAATGTTATAAGTTATGCTATAAGACAATACAAATTGTAGGATACGGAGAGACATGTAAAAGGCGGCGGCATTTAATATTGGCGTGAGAAACCATATATTCATGTTGATACCAATCGTACTGGTATACAAAGTATCTGTTTACTAAGAACAGTGGATATTTAACATACATATTTCATCCGCCCGGCGCGCTTGCTAACCGCAAAAACCGGCGTTTATGTGGTGTCACGTATCTAAGTGCTTCTGATATCAATGCTTTAGGTACACCGCACACGTCTGCCTAGACTGAATAATCTATTTCTTCTTGGTTATATTATTAAAGTTATATATAATTATATAATTCTTGCGTTGAGCTATATATACATCCGTTGCCGGTTGTGCTTTGGTAGTTTTTATATGGTAACAATAATACGTCACACTGTCAGTCTAGATTATAATAATCCATGTTAACTTTTCTGACACTTCTGTTGCAATATGTGATAAACATAAAAACAATTTCATTCAAATGAAATAGATGAGCGAACAAAAATTAAACCGGCGTACATGTATGAAGAGAGGTGATGAATGTGGAAGAAGCTCGACAGGTCTGAAAGGATAAAGACATTTGGCACTGCGTGCTCTCTGCCTACCCCGTGAGGAACCTGGCGTAAGGATATGTATGTATAAAATAAAATAATTGACTGCCACGTTGGTCGAGCGGTTGCAAGCGCGGCGGCTGGTCGGTCCTGAGTTCGAAACCGGGTCGGGTACTGTTGGATTTTTCTAACTTAGAATTTCTATTTGATAATTACAGTAGTGACTCGGAGTCTGGGTTTGTGCCCGGTGTATGGCAATAGACTCACCCCTATTCCATAGTGGGATGGAGACGTAACTGGTGAAACATGGGAGTGTGGTACATCCTCTGCCTACCTCCTCAGAGATTATAGGCGTGATGTTACGTTTATAAAATAATTACTGTTTTCAGAGGTACTGGAACAAATCTTATAGCGACTATTATACATATTATATAAAGTTCCCCGTCCTGGAAATTCACATCTAATGGAAATGGTTGGACCAGCTGCATAGCGTTTCATTACATACAACAATATATACGAATTCGGCATTAACGATCAGCTGTCTAAGAATCGGTTTTTCTTCATTGAAACTGATAGAAACCATAATTCATATTTGGTAACATCACCGCTACGTCTATTTCTATTGTAAAGCAATGTCTGCAACATTGTGTGCAGGTTTGAATGGTGGTAGACAGACATGATAAGAAACGAGATGCTCCAATTTAAATAAAATTAACAGCAGCAACACATTTATTGAGATTATGGGCTGAGGCGACCAGTTAACGTCAGATCAGTGGCACGTCAGTTCGACACTTCTATTATTCGACAAAAACAAACTAAAAGATAATTTGCGGTTTAGTCCCATATGATCATTTTATAATTACTAGTGGTCCAGTAGCGATCGAAATTCGATCGTAATTTATAAAATTTCTTATGTTAAAGAGTACACATTAATACGTACAAAATCCCGCCCAAAATCCATCTTCATTCTAACCCCCAATTGACTTGGAATTCATCATAATTCAGGGAATTCCCCTCATATTGGCAACTCTGCTTGCGTTTTGTCAAGTTACAATGCATTTGACATATTCACACACATATACGTGTAACACTATTGGTATTGGGAACACTGACGTGTAGGTACAGTGTTTATATTAGTGCGTGTGCCGTAGTGTGCGTAATTTGTTTTTTTGTTAAAATAAAGTATTTATAACGCATTATTTAAGAAAATATTAACTTTCTGCAGTCATCCTCCATGTGAACTTTAACTATGCCAAGTTTAATATTCTTCCGTCTACCCAATTTTCGTAAAAAGTGTCGCAAAGTTCGATGGTTCACGTATTAATATATAAGATACCCATCATATGAACGCAACACAAGTAAACACAAGTCCATGAATTTATACGAACTACTGTTCAATGAAAGAATGCTACGGTTTATCATAACATGTTATTCATATGCAGGGTTAAGGGTGTAGGCGACAAAACAGAGCCGTGAGGTAGCCAGCGTTAGCTGGATTCATACCAGGGATCCAGTCTCAATATTTTACTCCAATAGAAATGTGGCAACACATTTGCATGAATTCTCGGTAACGCCCTAGAATGCTATATTCACAAGGGGTCCCCTGTGCCAGAACCGATGAAAAATTTATCAACATTTTACGGTCATGAATAAAAACAAAATAAAAAACCGTGCTAATTCTGAAGGGCACGTAATGTGCGTATTTGATTTCAAACCCTTTTACGTTCTACAACCGACCACGAATCTCTCTCCACAACTGATAGGAACTTAGTTCCACTTTCTCTAATTCCTACAGAGCTGATTGTCTGGAATAAATCGCTGGTTAGCGAAAAAGCCCCCCAAATAATATTATCCTATACTTGCTAGTCTTGTTTGTTTCCTGTACGTTGTGCTATAAAGTGTATTATTAGTTCAATACTCCACCATGCTGCTCCAATGCGCATTGGTGGGGATACAAGATGACCAAATCATTCACAATTTACTCAATAATTTTAAACCACCCCGACAGTTACTGACCAGGATTAAAGAACCTAAAAAAACTACAGCAACTAAAACCGAATGCTTATTGTCAACGAAACATGAAAACTCATGAAAATTGGCCACTAGCGCTCACCCGAGCGGACCGGCTTTACTTCACTTTACATATAAAATTTAATCTGCAACCATGTCTAAGCTACGTGCGCTTCAAATGCATACTCGTTGTAGATGAATATTTCGTTATCAGTACAATCGGTGTCCCTACTAATTTCATTTAACAATTACATGTTAATACAATACAAATTAATAAGAAAAAAAAATTAGAACTAAATACAAGAAAATCGCTTCGCTTCGCATAAACGTGGCATGTGTGAACACTAATTTATTGTGAAATCGATAATACGTCGCGCGAAATAACGCAAGTATATTTAATACCTTCAATTCTCAAACGATACAACCGAATTTGGGTAAAAACTAACCAATTAGCAAACATTAACAAAGTAAGGAAACGGAAAATAGGATATGCATTAATTTGCATGCATAATTTACAAAAAAACTTTTCCTACTCAACCATTGCCACACAACCCTATCAAACAACCTTACCTTGTTCGATGGCAATTAAACGATCGCCTTGCGTTTGGACAAGGACTGACGAAATAAAGATAAAATGTCACACAAAGTGTTAAGAAACGTAAAAACCATAATGTGTTATAATAAAAGAATAGCAAATGTAAATTGGATTATAAAGTTTCCTAAAGAATTTCTGTGTGTTACTTAAAGGACGACAATAACTTAGTAATGAAATCAACAAAAATGTATTCCCAATCAAAAAGCACATAACGCGCAGATGTCAACTAGGCACCTCGCTATGATAACGTAATAACGAGGTACTAGCTGCATAACAAAATAACTAATTAACTAATTAATATAATAAAAAACCCGACTGCAAAAAAAAACAATTATAAAGTATTGCACTAAAAATAACGAAACAAGATTGAGAAAAGAAAACAAAATTAAAATAAACTATAAACAAAGTAAAGTCAACTTCGGTTTAACAGATCATAATATGAGCTGAAAGCCTAGGTTAAATACCCGCAGTAACCTAAGTATAGTAGCAAACCTAACTCATTAATTTGCAATTGGGTCCCGTTTGCTACTCAATTTAATGCGGGTATTTCATAGACGTTCAGCTCATAATATAGTCTGTTAAACCAAAGTAGAGTTTACTTTGTTTATAGTTAATTTTAATTTTGTGTTCTATTCTGAATGTTGTTTTGGTCTTTTTAGTGCATTACTTTAAAATTTAATTTTTTTTGCGGTCGGGTTTTTTATTTCATTAACTATTTATGTTATTAAATTGTTGTAACCCGCTTTTAATTTCCTTTATTTTGATATCCTACTAGATAGGTTTGGTTAACTTTTTTTTAGTAACGTATTACTATTTCGCGCAAAAAATCCCCCATTTTGTTTTTTTCCAATCACCTATCTAAGGACACTTGGGTTTTTAAGACGAATATAACGATATTGTTATCGTCATTGTCGAAATCCAAATAGCCTTTTGGAAGATACGAGATAATAAAGAAATTTACAAACAAAATACGCGCGAAAAACATAACTAAAATAATACAAAAAATGAGATAAAATTAAAAAAAAACATTTGTATAATTTTATCTCATTTTTTGTATTATTTTAATGTAAAAACACTCTTACACTCCCATATAAAGACAGCTGAGTCACTGTCGACACGGAACGCCGAGGGCGAGAGCTGTACGCATTGGTACGCGGAATCAGCTAACGAAGGGGAAGTGCATTACTGGCAAGTGTCACGTTGATTTCTGCGTGTTGTATGTAACGATTTGAATAGAGCATAATTATTGTTATTCCTCTTTTACCTACCTATTGTGAGCCCGCCATCTGTTACAAAGATGCAAGTACTGCCGACACTGTATGTACATGAAAACCGCGCCTCCCGTGAAGCCCACCGCGACCACGACCAGCTTCGTCCAAAATGGCCAGGCTGTAACAAACACGGTAACATAACAATTAGTAAACTTACAAATGACAACACACCATACAACCATGCCCAAGTCAAGTCACATACTGACCGATGGAACAGGCAAATGTCTTTGAAACCCGCATCCAAGTATGAAGACAGTGATGAATGTGTCTGCCTATCCCGTGAGGGACCTAACGTAACAGTATAATGATAAATAAATGTACAATATTATTTTAAAACCCGCATGCCCAGCGTGGGGATTATGGGCATAACCCCTCAGGGGATG
>DWFY01000441.1:0-10010 GCA_018246875.1 Creonpyge creon creon | reverse complement strand
TGAGTCTATTGCCATACACCGGGCACAAATCCAGACTCCGAGCCACTACTAGAAATTTCTACTAGAAAATCTAAATTCGAGACCAACAAGGCAGTCTGTACAACACTACATTATTTAATATTAATCTAACTGATGAATTATAATATCAATAACCAGTAAATACATCAAATTTCTTTATAGACCGAGGGCGTAAATCTGAAATTTCAGGTATGTAAATAACTTCCAAACCGACGAAATTTTTTCCAATTTTTAACCCCTGTTTTCCCCTCAATGGGGTAGAATTTCCAAAAACGATCAAACACATTTTTTTTTGTTTATTGAGAGTCTAAATCTAAAATGTCAGATGTGTGTGTAACTTCAAAACCGACGAAATCTCATGCAAACCTTCAACCCTTGTTTGCCCCCTTAGGGGTGAAATTTCCAAAAATCCGTTCTCAGCTGATGTCTACATGGCAAATTGAATATTCCTGCCAAATTTCAAATTAATCGGACCCACAGTTCCCAGGTTATTATCATCGTCTATATATAGTTGGAAATCGCTTACACTTTATATATGCATATAGATATTATGATCTTTAAGCAATTTTTGCAAATATAATCACTTTATAACTAAGCAGTCTAATTTATAAATGCATTCAACAGCGTCGAAACAAACAAACGAACGTTTAAAATGTTTTATATACGTATTGTAGGTATATAAAAATATCGGAACTGTATGTACAATATGGAAGAAAATATTTTTTATACTATTTCAGATATATTGTTTTAGAGTTTATACTTTTCTTAGAGTTGTTTTCTGTCTATAGAAGATTACAATTTATACAAAATTAATAAAAATTTTGAACACCAAAACTTGGTAGAGCCTTTGATCGTATTCCGTGTAATGGAATTAAAATTAAAATTAATGGCACTACATGTCCGGTATCACTAGATGCCTCTAATTAAAATGAGTCGACATCGAACAAGTGTTTTAGAAGTGCGGCGTGCGCGCCAGTGCGACCGGGCTCCGGCGAGCGCCTGCACACAATACCGACATTACCGCCGTAAATTGTAACCATTGCGACATTATAAACAGTTCTAAGTGTTTGTGTAAATGCTGAAACAAATGAGTACAACGTGGCTCGCTCTACCGCCGCCTCAGCACCGGTTCAAGGTCACTACGTGATCACATCGAGGTGCTAACATAAAGGGCCTCCGCTGTCACGTACCCAGAACGACCGGTCTCTATACTTGCCGTTTTTATGAGTGAGCCTTCAATCTCACCTTCGAGCTGAGTATCTTATCAGCGATCTGTCAATGTGGCGCAGACCTACTTCCGATTAAGCGTGTTTTTATAGAATTTACTAGCTGTGCTTGGAGAACGTTCGGATTGCGTAAGAGCTACGATGATTAAGTGACTCACTGTACAATAAAAATGAAGACCAGAGATCACAGGACGAATCAGCATCAGAAAGGGAAGAAACTAAGTCAAGATAAAAAGGGACTGAAGTCTGAAGTGCGGTGCGCAAGAAAATCTCCTCCAGCCAGAGCTCCCCGCTCAAAAAGATCCGGATTGGATGCGGTCAAGCTCCACTTACAGACAACGGGTGGTTCTGGGAGGTCATCGCGATCAGCAACATCGGTAATATAATAGTTAATTTATTTACAGTCTAAATAGAGTGATGAACGTGGAAGAAGCGCGTCAGGTCTGTAAGGATAGAGATATTCAGCACTCAGTCCCCTCTGCCTACCCCGCAAGGGAACTTGCATGACGATATAATATTAATAGTAACAAATAATTCACCTACGGCACAAAATACACCAACTTTAATGTTATTATTGTGAGCTGTTGTTATGTATTTACATGTAATTGGAGTAATGGATACACCTTGATTAGGATGCAAGTTGATTAATCAATCGTTATTTGTCCAATTGCCTTTTTTCAATCAAGAATATAAACGACAAGTCTGCAATTTTCCTACCTTCGACACACTCATAGTGCCGGCATCTTAACAACACATTTACAAATCTAAAACAAATACATACAAATACAATAATAAAAATAATAAAAAATAATAAAATACAATCTATACAAATAAATAAAAATGTTTGTAATATAAAAATAACCGCTTTTTACTAAATGCATATGTATGTATACCCGGTACATAAACCAAAATAACTTTTTTTTTTTTTGTCTGTCTGTCTGTTTGTTCCGACTAATCTCTAGAACGGCTGAACCGTTTTTGACGGGACTTTCCCTGCCGGATAGCTGATGTAATAAGGAGCAATTTGAGCTATTTTCATTTTAGAATTATTCAAACGCAGACGAAGTCACGGGCACAGCTAGTATACAATAAAATAGCATACTTACAAGACATAAAAAACAAATATTGTGTACTTCTAGTGTATATATATTAAGGATGTCTATATAACGAAATAAACCAGTTTAAATACAACTGTCGTTGGGAATAAATAAAGCCAGCAGTGGCCATAACATGAAAAAGGCGGTTAAAACTCAAAAGTCCTTTAAAGGTGGTCGAAATATTACGACAACACGGTCAAAGGAGCCGAGAATGGTGAGGAATACGAAATTTTATTGAACGCAGAGTAACAAAATGACTACAATTGACCGTGACAAGATTCATTTATCACATCAATTTACACACACCGTGACATATGGATGATATCAACGCTTGTCGTTTTGAGGATAACGCGAAATAATGAGAAAGATATTGATAACAGACGGTGTGTTTGATTATTCACAAGACCTATCTGATGTATGAAGAGAGTGTTGAATGCAGACGGAGCACGGCAGGTCTGCTGGCATAGAGATATGTGGCACTGGGTGCTGTGTCCACCCAGTAAGAGACGACACGATGATACAATAATTCAGTAATTTTATTTTACATAAGTAAAAGCACGTGATGATTTCGCTGTATTAACTGAAACCCATCTTATATTCTTGTTTGTCTTCTTGTTATTGAAAGAACTGTAACCTTTTGATGATGCTTTTCGTTAAAAGTGATACGAAGGTTCCGCGATCAGATTTTCGCGACTTCTTTTTGAAGTTTGTGTCTAAAATATTATCGGGTCATGTATTAAACCAGTTTAGAGTGTTTTATTTTTGAGATTAACCTTGTAAATAATGATTTAGGAAAATTTGGTTAATTTCTACAATATATACATTAACAATTTACATATAAATAGTGCGTGATATTTGTGACATACAACATTGTTCTATTATTATAAGAAAGATGACATAATTTGTGATTGGAGATGTAAAAATTTTATTTAATCTTCATCTTGTGTTATAACTGTAATTTCTCTATTACTCTAACAGTGCATAGTATTGATTGAATACGATAATTTTTATAAAGTAGTCCCCGAACATATTAAACAGTATTTACTAATGTTAAGTTAAATGTCAACACTTTAAAGGTATCTACATTTGAAAGTTAAGAAATAAAATCTAAGCTTTATTCAAAATTCTATGTATTCTATCTACATGTATAAAATACAATTATCGAACCAATTAACAATGGAATTGCAAACTTCTTATGTGAAAAAGATATTACTGTAATTACCGCGCAAACATTAAATATTTGTATACACATAAAAGTATTTAGTTATGAGTTTTACATAACATTAATTTATTATGGTTATTAAGTGCAAAGATAGATGTTTGACTATTTAACTAGCACAATATGAAATGCTTATTAAACCGTGTAATTAGCGAACGACTGTAAAATATTTATGTTTCACTTTACCGGACACGACAGAAGCAGACATGACCGCTGGAACATAATTACAGTTATTAACACATCTCAAGAATCTTAATGTATCATAATATATGTGTTGACATATATATTTTACCATCAATAGCTTTTATATTCTAAAATGCGCTAATGAGTACGTACCTACGAAACGAGCAAAGCTAGAAAATTGTATCAGCTGACCGGTAAATAAATAATTTATATATTCGCAACATCACGCCTGAAATCCCCGAAGAGGTAGGCAGAGGAGTGCAGTACGCTCCATTTATATATTCATTGAGATAATTTTGCAAAACTTAAAAAAAATAAACAATAAAACCATTATTGAGCTCTGTCAAAGGTAATTAAGAACAAAAAGTAAGGAAAGTACAAAAGATGTCATTAAATTAACAGTTTATTTACGAATTAATTTTTATCTTCGACCTACAAAAATAAACGTTATTGTATTAATTTAAAAATGTTACCAAAACCATACATTCATATGTACATCCGATTGTTTTTAACCCCACCCTTTTTTACAATTACTCAGTAATTATGGGACACGAGCCAAAAAGCTAATGAAGATATAAATAGTATAATAAATAGTTATAAAAAATTGTTTTAAAACTTTTAAGTCCCCTCCATCTCCCCTAGTCAATCGCCATTTCAATACCATACCAATTATTACCCGCACTCTATGCACTCACTGATCTCAATTTTAAATTGGTCACACTTTTACTGGTTGACAGCCTCGTTGATCGAGTGCTTGCAAGCGCGACTGTCGATCGAGAGGCCCTGGGTTCAAATCCGAGATCAGGTACTATCGGATTTATCTAACTTAGAATTTCCCGCTATTCCATGGTGAGACGTAGAATTTAACAGGTGGATCGTGGAACTGTACTACACTTCTCTGCCCCTTCCGGGAATACAGGCGTGAAGATAAAATAATAATAATATTACATGATACATATACTTACATGTATATATGACCATATTATACCTTATGATGAGCGTTGTATAAAGTTAGGGACATTATTCCAAAACATTACTAATGCCTTTTTAATTAAAAATAATAGAATTGGGATATTTAATATTAAACTGGCATGAAAGAAAAACTAAAATTTATTACGAAAAAAAAAACGAAGAATTCGATAATTATCCACAATTGAAAATGCAACTGGCCAGATTGTTTACTGAATACTATTTAAAACATTTCTACTTGATTATCTGTGTCCACTATAGACTTAGAACGTACTCGTAGGTGAATTAGATCCGGAATCTATACATATTTTTATTGCAAATTATCTGAACTGTGGCGATGCAGAGCTCGTTGATTACAAATGTACACACAGCTGTTGAATTATGGATAACGAATGCATTTATAGGTTATCTTAATCTCATAGCTGACAAAGGATATGTTGCGTAACGGAAAAATAAAATACACTTACGTCATGATTTGCGAAATAGATTTATTATTTGTTATTAATTATTTATCAATACTCGCGTAAGCAAAACTTAAATTCGCGTAAATAGTAATCTGATTTGAATTAAATGATGTTTGTGTCAGATGGCGGGAAAATAAAAATGGTATTGGTAGAAGGCGGGAGGGGAGTTGTTTCGCGAGTTTTGATGGTTGTTGAGTGATGGAGTCTTCGAGGTTAATCAATGATGATGTGATTAAAGTGACCGGAAATCTAACGTTAATAATATTATTTAAGAAGTTAAATTAAAAGGCTCTGGATGTGTTATTAGATGAATTGTTACGTAATTTATGAGTATACGATTATAGAAGAGTTGCTGAAAAGGTGTTTCATTTTAATTAATGTAGGTGTGCTGTTGAGGTTCGTATTATATAGAATATATTTCGAAGTCACAATTATTACGTCCATAGCTTAGTCTAAGAAATATTCTTAAAAAATCGTTATAAGATTTTAGATTATGTCAAACATTCTTTACTTGGAGATAAGAAAATCTTAAAGCTAATCGTTTCCGCTGTGACTTTATTGGGATCGGCTGAAGCTCATAAAGGAACTCGGATATTTCCGAAACTGGTCAGGCTATCCTTGCAAAAATTTAGTGAGTTAAGTCAACACTTAATTTAACCATATATCTGATATATTTTAGAGCGTGCGTTTTGATGAACTTCGTTAGAATTAAACAATAAAATTTCAAGCATTTGAAATATGATGTACTAGCTTTTGCCTGCAGCTTCGCTCGCGTGGAATTTGGTCTGCCACATTAAGTTTCGTGACAGGTCATTTTAAATATATTTTTTTTTTACTTAATAGTATAAAGTTTAGTTAATAGTAAAGTGTCAGTGTTTTTACTGCAATATACTCCTGTAAACTATGTTATTTGACTTCTTTCATTCAGCGAAAATACGTAGATTTTGCGATGCGATGACGCGCCATTGCTTGGATTGCATCACCCCTCCGTCCTCGTGTCGCGCGTCGCGCCTATTAGGCGCTCTATGGCGCTCCATTGAAGTCAATCATATCGTGATAACTTTTAAACTATTCGGCCAAATTACTTATTGTGAAAGACAAAGTTTATCTACATGAAATACTTAAAGCGACAAATGTATTGATTTCGATAAGAGTTTGATAAATATACTAAAATGTGCATTGTAAAATAGTATCTAATTTAATTAAATTTATGGTTCACAATTTTGGTCATAGTGGCGTCCACATAAAAGGTAAATATATGCTGTCGCGGACTTTTATTTAGAACTATTCAAGACAAACAATCCTATGGTACATCATCTTTGTGTAACTCCAATGGTTTAGGCAGCGTACGCCAAGATAACTCCTAGAGGCCAGATTTTTTTCCGACCTTATTGACATGTATCGTTATATTACGACCAAAATTACATAAAATCATAACAAATTGTAGCCTCTATGTTACTCCGATGTATAACCTATATTACTGTAAAGTTTCATCCAAATCCGTCTAGCAGTTTTTTCGTGAAAGAGTAACAAACATACATCCTCACAAACTTTCGCATTTATAATATTAAGTAAGATAATATTTATGCGGTACCAACTGCAGGCTTTTGTACTAAACTTATAGATAACACTATCAACTAAGTAAGCATTTTATATATGGGATTAACTTACTTTTATGGGTACATATTTATAATGAACTGCTTATGACATACGAATTTTGGGAATTAACAAATTTGAAAAGCCAATTAAAACAGAACTTAGCCGCGAAAGTACGTACAAAAATTCAAAGTCGTGCGAAAGAAAATAACTGGTTAATAATGTTAATATGACCAGTTTATAATGTTTGTGCATTAATATTAAAATAAGTATTTAAGAATATTATATAAAACAGTGGTTTCTTATGTGACAAGATAGTGGAGCTCTTTTAAGATAAAAAGTATAATTCTTATTTTAAGATAAAATATATAACTTTTAAGTAATCCTATACAAAATGAACGTATTTGATTTGGTACTTGCCATAACGCCGCCTCGATTCCGCTTCCACATATTTAGTGAACATAGCCTAAGTCTGTATTTGAAGTGAAATAAAAAAGGTATTCATAAAGGGTCACAAAATATATTTACAGATTTTCCAAACAATCAATGAAAAGGTATTGTATGAATAAATATATCGTAAAGCGTATAAGCGTTTATAAGCGTTCAAATTAAATGAAAGTATTTCGACGAATTACTTAAAAATATTTTGGTACCACCGCATTTTGAAATTATTTGTTAGATTTAACACGTCTCAAAACTTGATAGAGTCTTTCGAACAATAGGTTTATTGATCAAATTACCGTTTACTACCCGGTAAGGGACCTAGTGTGAGGTTGAAATAATAATACTTACTGAACTTATTTCTCTTTAAGAGGAACTTAAGCCACAATTTATAACGGGGCACATGTCACTTAGGGGCAATTAAATCAAGGGGACGCGGACGCCCCAAATGGGTCCCCAATCTGGAGCTTCACCGCCGATGTGTTGATTCGCCAATAACATCGTGAATGTACAGACACTCCGCTGCGGTGCCGGAAATGCAATTACGTGAGATCGCGTCTCGTGACATGCTGCTGGCATGCAATTATTTGCAGCTCTTACTAGGTAAAATCGATTGCTACTCGCGCTTTTTAAACGTAACATCACGCTTGTATTACCTCGAAGGGAGGCAGAGGAGCGTAGCACACTCCCACGTTTCACCAGTTACGTAAATCGTTTCGCTTTTTAATATTATTTGAATATTTTATAGAAGACAATAACATTTAAGGGCCATTCACACAGGTTGTATAAATAACCCGTGTAAATAATAATAATAATTGTTGTAGTTATTTTCCGTTCTGTGTTACAAAATACTTACACCATCGACAGCCTAAAGAAAGAGAGTATAATTAAAAAGTGTAAGGTGAGTTTATTAATGGGATAAAAATAAGTACTTATTTTAGGTGCGTACTAACGTGTTGTTGAAAAACTACTGCTGAATGGTTTGATTTATCTTTTAGTGATATAGATGAGCGCGTGAGTGCGTGAATACTCGTATGTACAAACTTAAGGCCGCAAAATGGGACAACCGATTATTAATATCCCTGCAACTACTTAGGTAGTCTAATACAACAATTGTATTGGATCAGTGAAAAGTGTTACCAAATTATCTCACTTTCGAAGGTACGTACTACGTATGGCAGCCGGTTCCAACTGTTATAGTCGGATAATGGTTGTTAAACTAGGACGAAAATACCTTCGTTGACGCAAGTACAGGTACAATCGCTTTCATTTATCTTAGAAAATCATCATGTAGCTTAAATGTCGTTTCCCCTCTCTCCCCGCTTTCCCCTTCTATTTTCCCCGCTCTCCCCGCTGCCCCCTGTCTTTGTGTTACGTAAACGACAGAAAAGTGGCAGCCGTGAAATGTCACGTAAATATAAAAAACTCTATTGCATTCAAAGGAAACAAAACTGCATAATATGTGATCCCGGAACGTAGTTCCCATTTACCACCGAACAGCGAGCTGTAACGACCATATTATTTATTGGGACATTGCTAACTTTCAGCTATTCCACGGAAAGTCGTTAAAACAACATTACTAAATTCGTGGGATGAAATATAATGTGTAAAGACATAAAGCTCTGATATCGTTCTAGTTCGATGTAATCTCGACTTTGTTTTTGCTTGGGAACGAATGGATCAAATTTTCAAAGAATGAGTAGGAAGCCAGTAGCAAACCACTAGGAAGTTCGAATTTTAGTCTTCTTATTTGACAATGTGGAGGTTTAAATCCTGGCACACGCTTTCTTACAATTAGTTTTTAAGGTTAAACTAGCTTAACTGGTGAAATGCGGTAGTGTACTACACTTCCCTGTCTACCTCTTCGGGGATTACAGGTGTGATGTTACTGATTATATCAGCTTCATCAACCCTTTTATCATTGTATCTCAAAAATACATTGACCAAAATCATAAATAAATTTCGAGTGACGTATCAGATTAAAGGGGAAAAAATAAAACAACAAAACAAAATGCTAAATCGTGAATTGTCAAAATCGTGAATCGCGAGACGCGTGAAATGAAAACACGCGTGAAGGTAAAAATGGAAACATATTAAATATCTGACACTTGAGGCAACATTATTTGATTTGTCCCATTTGATGAAACGACATGAAATATAGCATTTTTGGTTATACATTACATTCATATTTGTACATTCGATTGTGATTTCATTTGTGATTTCATTGTTTTTATGTGCATTTGAAATGAACATGAAATTAGCCAGTGAAATATTAATTTTGAAACACTTTCTGTTTTAATACCAAGAGACGTTACAAAATTTTAGCAAACTGTACAAATTACAAAACTTTGTGACTCGACAGCCAAAACCAAAGTTTTGTTTATAATTATAAACATGAATTATAATTCACCAATATTCCAATATGAGCAAAGACAAACCGCTAATGCGGGAAACCTACTGTAATATGCATTAAACTATGAGTCCTATTGAAAATTTCCCAATAGTTCCCATATCACATATAAGGCGCCAGTCTTTGCTTAACTCTTCAGATCGAATGTGATACCAATATGGTAATGAGGCTAGAAAACATAAAACTCTTCATGATTTGAAATCAACATCAATTGAAATCAATCAAATCGTACGGAAACAAAAATGTTTACTTTATTTAATGACATGATCGATTTGATTGCCTCGTTATTCGAGGTTTGCAAGCGCGGCTGCTGATCTAGATGACCTGGGTGTGATTCCCGGTCAGAAAAAGGAATATTAGGTTTTCGTATCTTGAAATTTTCATCAG
>DWFY01000440.1:0-10013 GCA_018246875.1 Creonpyge creon creon | reverse complement strand
TAATATTGGGTTCGTCGAAAGTTTTTAACAAGTTCACATCGACGGCATCCATCTACGGTATGCAGGCATTGTTCCCGGGGACTTGTAGAGTCCTTGTTTCAAATATGTTTATTAGTGGCTCTATTGTTTTGGCTCATTTGTTGTTCCCCCCCTTGTTCATATTAGTTGGCTCGTTGTTTGTATACTCAATACCCAATTTATTGTTTCTCATTTTAATGACGCTTTTGTTTTTATTTTTATTCACTTAGCTTTATGTTCTTTTATAATACCCATAGGCACTTAATGTTGCACTTTAAAATTACTTTGTTTTTAAATGTTGTTTTCATTAGATTTAATAGCATGTTATTCGTCTTTTATAATACATTTGTTACACTTTCTGTCTATCTAATATAATAACAACAACAGTTTTATATAATAACAACAGTAATTTGTTTCACGTATATTATTTTATGTACCTTATACAAACTGCGATAAGTCTAGTTAAAAGCTTTTATAGAAAATATAAAAGTAAGAATGTTCGCAAGTTTGTGGCAAGAGTTCAATGTCAAGTAGCGAGCTGATGGAGCGTTGTGCCCATTGTAGCTATGAGATCGTGGTATTCCTGTCTGTATATCTAAGATAATGTAAGCAGATATATACTGAGATTTTTGATGTAAAAAGTACATTACTAAAATTTATCCATTACTATATCTCGATATAATTTTTTTAACGCTCAACGTTGTTTCTACAACAAAGTATTTCTATTATCGTCCGAGAATTTTCCAAGAAACGTTCTCCAAAAGAAACTAATTGAAGAAGTAACAAGTAATCTGTTTCTTCATTGAATAAATAATAAAAACCTGTAGTTATTGATCGAAACAAAAGACTTCAACGCGCACGCAAAACTGAAACAATATTATTCTTGAATAAATTCGAATTAAACATAACGGTGTAAGAAAGTATTGATATATCCCAATTAGGCTCACTGTAAACTGGTTATCTATTTCCAAAATATTTTAAAAATGCTATTACAGATCAATGAGGATTGAATTACCATGTATGCTAAACTATACTATACTATACTATTTCTGAACTCAATAGAGCATCTAATTAGGGATGATGTTACGGGACTTTTTTATAACCATTGTCATTACGTAAAAAAAAACGTAACATCACGCCTCTAATCCCCGAAAAGGTAAGTAGCGGAGTGTAGTACACTCCCACTCACCAGTTACGTTTGTCATTACATGAACTTTTTAAAAGCTTCATTGCTTAATAAACTGTTCCAGAGTTTAAAAATTGTACACTATCTCAAAGGCAAACTAACAGAATTAAAAAAAAAGAATTTAAGGTGTAGTCTGCATGTCCGTGTATTTGTTAGTCGAAGTTTGAAATTAAAAAACGAATATTTCAAAATGTTTATTTTTTTATAGTCATTACTATAGAGATTGAATTATTTTTGATTTTCAATATCTACTATGTTCTTTTATTTCGAGAAAATGCTTCATTGAATATTTTAATTTGATAAATAACTGTAATAGATGATAGTCTTTGCTAGTTATTCAAGTTTTTTTATGCAAACATCAAGTGAGAACTCGTCGGCGGACTGTAAATCCAAAAATAAACAGCACCGGTCTTACGTACATGTAACCGGGCCTACACTTTATTAAAACCGGACGAAAATTTGAAAAATCATTCACACAGCACTCGGCACCGCATAATCCTAACACATTAGCGTTCCGCCTTTGAATTAAGCGAAGTAGACGCTTTAAAGCGTGAATAAAATATGTCATTAGCTACATTATCGCATCACCTTCGTCCCGTGTCCGCCGCGTAGCGCACAAAAAACCTCTCATGAAAGCGTAATGCTAAAAGCGACTGAAAGGGTGCGCAAGCGTCTTCTTTGACTCGCCGAGGAAAAGGATCGCTCTGCTAATTTCCAAACTCGGTTTCGCGCAGATAAGGCTAGAGACGGGAGAAAGGTGTCTTTGATGTAGCCGCCCGGCCCTCTGACTTCGGGGATGAGAGCTTTCAATGAAAGGATTTTTTTTCATCTCCTTTCCCTTTGTACTTAATTTAAATTTCGTTTATATCAATGCTGCGAGTTTCCTTTTTCGGGTGTGTTTTCTCTTTTACTTTGTCGCGTTTATCCTCTTCAATTTGTTATGTTCGAGTTCGCTTTTGTAATTAAATTTAGTGTTCGTAATCTGTCCGTTTCTAATTTTTTTTCTTTCCTCTCCCAAGGCGGACTACCGGTGTAATTGCAATTTATGAATTAGGTGTCCCTTTGATTTTATTTCTTACGAAGCGGCTTGTATTATATTGGGCCTTTATTGTTTTTTTCTTTTGTAGTGTTCGCTTTGATGGTAACACTGCAAGGCACCCGGCTTTATTTTATCTCTTACAATATTTGTTTAAAAATAAAATTTATTTTAAAGCGAAAATAAATCCCTCGCATGTAATGTTTCAGTTAAATATTAGACCCCAGGCGATCAATATACAATACAGATACAATAGAGGTCAATATACAATGAAATGTGACCTGTAAGGTATATAAGGGCTTTAAAAACGACCCTCCAAGGTCAGCCTTGCGGTCAGCCACAGGTTGATCACATCTTTAATATGGCACATAGTACATAAACGACGATGACCCCTTATCGTTATTTGAACAATCTGGCTATTTAATAATTAAACCAAAGCCATTTTGCAATAATTTTACACTTAATAATAATAACAACCTAGCTTAAATATGACCAACGGTTTTCGTCAAAATAACGCTTGATACAATTAACTATCTGTCCATTTCTTTTAACTATTTTTGCGTATTATTGACTATCCGTTAGAATAACCTGTTCATGGCGACGTTCTTAACATTTTTTTATTATAAATAATAGTTTCGTTATTATAAATAATAATCCCTGTAGATTGACTATTTTATTTAGATTATAACGCTACATATGTTATATTATTCAATAGTGTTTTATTTAAAGCAAAGAACAATTTTCACAAATGGTACTGTAATCGTAATGCGAAATGTTTCTTAAATAAAATCTCGCTTTGGAATGACCTAATATCTATGTTGGAATGAGAAAGTTTATTATGCAAGTACTCTCGGTAGTTTTTCATCAGGCGGGCTGCACCCACCGTCCTTTGTAGCAAAGTTTCGTTGTGTTAAGAGGCCGGCACAAAGTTGCCTCTAACTAAAGCACACGACCCATACCACGAATTTCCACGACAAAGACATCACTCAAGACTTTTTGGAATTAAACATCAAAGTTTACCTAAAGTCTTTGATCTCGAACGAGTCATCGATATAGGCGAATTCACTAACGCGCAATATCGTACGGCTCGTGTGATGTTAATTGTGCACACCAGGTTGACTTCAAAGAGAACGCTGTATAAATAAAATTTAATCATTAATTACTTACAATTTAAATTTAACCAATCAAACAAGATTAATTAGTTACCTAACTCTAACATTGGAGACCTTAAAAATTGATTACGTTGATGTAATTAATGAGTACAAGGTTGGAATGAATTTGGTTAGCAGCTCGTGCGGTTATCTATTACTTTAGAAAGTATTTATTGTGCGAGGCGACACAAGACAAAGAGTTTGTCGCGAGGAGTGAGTGGAAACACGGAGCGTTTCCCGCGGCGGCGGCGGCGGCTCTCACAAAGGCGCCGCTTTGTGGAGTCGTCTTTGAGTCTGGGGTGTGTGTGACCTAACATTAATAACCTACTAATAGCTGCTTTTGTCGCGGGTCGCATATGTCTAGTCCACGTTTAGATTTTGGAACGTTCGCATTAAGTTTCAATTAACATGATTTTAGAGATCTTTGAGAAAGATTCGTCGTCGCATCTAATTTCTATTACACTCGGCGAGATAAAAGCGAAACATTGATTCAATTTTTTAACATAATTATATTAGTGACAGTTTAATTAGCGCGGCTTTCATCGTAGCTGCTTTGAGTTTGAACGTTTCAAATAGATTTCACAAGAAGCACTTTCAAAGAGAGCACCCCTAATAAGTACTGAAGAGTCCTCGCACGTGTTTATCAAAGACAGCCTTTCGTTACTCACCGTCTGAATGGCCTCAAAAGAAACTCGTGTAAAATGCTCCACAAAGTGCTGTATCAAAGGGAAAGGCGGGCGCAAATATCTGTTTCGTAAACTAGTAAAAACGAAGCTCTCAAAGGTACTGCGTACTCGCGGCAAATTAGGCGGAGTTAAATACAAGCACCGCTCTCACAAATGTATAACTTTGAAAGTGACTCGTCGCTCATTATTTATGTAAGTCGTCGTAATCGTCAAAAGGCTCCCTTGAGATTTATTTTTGACAATATCACCCGTTCGGTCCGAACGGAGGCGGCCGGGGCGCTCGCGTACTCCTCGCATATGTATCCATTTAATGCTCAATTCCCATATAATTTAACTTTGCGATCAAAGCGAAATTTTGCAAAGAGCTTCCCGACGGCGGCGAGCTGGGAGGTGGGTGCGAGCGAGACGCCGACATCGGAGTTCCCGAGATCAAATGCTGGGCCAAATTAGTCACTCTCCGTCTCTCTATCTCAAAGCCGATCCGTAGCAAAGTTTGCGCGAAGATGACATCAAAAGGAAACCACACACCGGGGTGGCGCCGCCCGACCCCCCGGCCCCATACTTAAATCCGCCGTGTCTCTCGCTGTCTTATTGACACGCGACTGACAACTTGCAAGTCGCCAACGTCGCCTGTTTCAGAAGCTCGCTTCGCTTTGGCAGACTTATTTAGTTAATTAATACGGAATGTCCTATCAACTTCCAACTCCCGCAAGGCTGATACACACTTACATGGCTCAACTGTGAGGAAACTTTAATCGCGCGGCCCGAGATGTGTGTCCCACGATGTCAGCGTCTTTAATTATGTACATTAATCGGCTTTACCTCAAACTTGACTTATTATACTGTGGAGATGAAAAAGTTATTGATAATAAAAAAAGTTATTAACGACAACTTGACGTTTTTAACGTAGCATTCCATGAAAAATAACGTAGTTAACACCAATATGAAGAAGTGTAAATGTACACAATGTTATATTTTACATTTCGTCCATGTACCCACTGGACTCAGTACGAACAAGATCCGACGACCGGACGAAATCATTCCATCTCAAAATTTAATTGGAGTTGGAAATAAAATTACGAAAGCCTTGGTTAGGTTTCTCAAAGTTTTGAAACCTAAGAAACGAGAAGTTTTAATTTAGAAATGCTTACTGGCGATTGTAATATTTCCACTTTGCTTGTTTGGGTTATGTTTTTGTACGGATTGGGGAACGTGCTTTGTATACACTCCATCAATCGAAAAATTGTTTATATAATTTCCGAAAAATAAACCACATTTTATAAATTTTTATCCAAATGATTTTACAGTTTTTTACTTATAATGTCCTTTTATGATCTGAATAAACTTTCAAATGTCTTGCCATCTGTCGTTCCAAGCATATTTGAGTCCCTACAAAAATAATGCTATTCTTTAGTGAACCAAAAAAAAAATACGATTTGGAATATGTTATCTTTGGCGTCGGGTTCAGTGAAGCAGCGGCGGCATTATGCGCAGGAGTTTACGACAAGGCACGGCTAGGATTCCCGGAACGACTGGGACTTTCTACCTACGCCCGGCCGCGTTCTTTTGTGACTTCACCGGGCGCACTAGCACCGATCTTCCTCATTTTAACTGTCTTGTTTAATTTACATCATTTTGTCCCTGTATCTAATGTTTAATATTTTTTTTCCTTCTACCATCATTCATGTGTTTCAAATTCAACCGTTGTCTTTCTTTATTTTATATCGATGTTCGTTGAAGTCTTTGATATTAATCACATTTTGTTATCGTTTTTATTCGGTACCTTAAGTGATATTAGTATTTAAGAATTCAGGTTCACAATAATTTTTCCACTTGCCGTCAATATAAATTTTATTATAAAATTTGTTAGTGCAACAAGGATTTGACTAAATGCCACTACATTTTTACACAACGATCTGCATGTCAAGTAATAAGTTACCTTACATGCTGCATCACCTGAATCGTTTCATCTTATTTATTTAAACTGAAAGTGTTATATGTGAACTAATGTTTTATATAAGAGAGGTTAGTTTAATATAAGAAATTTACTTAAACGTGTTCTTCCCCATTGCCATTTTTATATCAAGCAAGAGTCACCGGTTTCGTTTTCATTATCGATCCATCAATCACATCCTCAACCACAATACGTCGTGCTCTAACGTCCATTTGATATTATTCTGCGTCTGTGCCATCATTCAATTTTTTATCCTGTATTGCTCTTGTAATATGATTATAATTTCCTCGCATCTGCCGCATCGTTTTAGTCCACTACTGCATTTACGACTTCATGGCCGTGGTTAATAGAGTGGGTTATTAGTTGCACGAGGTGTTTATAAAGGTTGGCATCGGCTTTCATTGAGCAGAGACCGGTTCGGGTGGAGGAATGCCGTAGCGCGAGCGGCTTTTTGCTTTAGATGCGTGCTGCCCACGCGGTCGGCCCTCGGCCCGCCGGCGCCAGTGTCGCTCCTGCCTTCACGTTTGATGTCTGATAAAGGACACCTTGCAAATATTTGCTTTAAATTTATATTTTAAACGTGAACTTTATGGTCGTTGTCCCTGTGGAATTATTTATGTTGCGCCATGTGAACGCTTTAAAATTTTGATTTTTGTAATGATTCTAATAATATTAAGTTGAAAATATTATTCCGTCTGCCAATTTTTTATTGCATAAATAAAGTAGTTTACCTGAACGTTGACTTTATTTATAAACGTAACATCACGCCTATAATACCTCTGCCTACCTTTAGTACTCTACCACGTATCACCAATTACGTTTACGTCCCATTATGGAATGGGTGGTGCGTCTATTGCCACACACCGGACACAAATCCAGACTCCAAGCCACTACTAGAAATTTCTACTATAAAATGTAAGTTAGAAAAATCCAACAGTACTCGCTCCGGGATTTGAACCTAGGACCTCTCGATCGGCAGTTGCGCTTGCAACCAAGAAGACCAAGGCAGTATCTTTGTAGATATCATACAATTTCCAGGTAATGAACAAGGAATTCAAAAATTTTTACTGGGGAGAATTGCAAACGATCAGGTAGCACACATGGTCGCGACTGCTCGCAGATACCTGCAACCGACCTCGGACAGGACGGTAGGGATAGGCCCGTTATGCCAGTTAGTACATGTTGTAAATACGATTGTTAGTCAGTGTTAAATTGATGTCAGAACAGGGTTTTAGGTGTCCTTAGTCCGGTTACTATACAGTATAAGTATGAAAGCAGTTAGCAAAAGTTAGTATCTGTCCAGTTGGAGGCTAGTCTCGGACGCGTTACAAATCCTAGAGAATAAGATGATCACCTCTGGTATACACATGAATCAACAGCCACAAAGTTCCGAGCGAAACACAAATTATTTTAATAGCAAATTCTTCTAGGTAGGTGTAGCTGAACATTAACTTGTACAAAGAGTCCATATTGTCTCGAGGGTCAACTGTTAACAGTTCCAGCTTCCTATTATTACTAGCTTATTATGTTTGTGTCATTATTGACATGTCTGATTATAATGGAACAAACACTGAAGCCAGGCGGGTCGAGGTAGCCGGGCTGTTGACGTCGCTGGATGGCAGTGCAAATAAGCCGAGATCATCTGTTGCCATTAGCCGATTGTTTTCTATCCAACTATGTATATATACATTGCCCACATCTCCACGACGATTTAAAATAAAGTTAGCTTCTTCTTTATCAGACTCACCACCTATTCCATAATGGGACGTAAACGTAACCGGTGAAACGTGTGAGTGTACTACACTCCCCTCTGCCTACCTCACCGGGGATTACAGGAGTAATGTCACGTCTGATTTACAAAAGAACACGTCAGTTGATCCTATTATACACCAGTGTGAGTCACAATCTTTCAAACGAATTCAGAGATAAAATCTGTTTTATAGAAAACGAGACCCTTTCAATAACAGTAGACGTCACACAATATTCAAACTAAATACTCGTATACAATACATAAATCTACACTCAGCCAGACATAAATTAAATACTTGTGAGGTTATCGTACTAATATTTGTCTTGAGTGGAAATTGAAACTGCACCCACTACCCTCGGCTCGGCACCCAACAACACTAACCACTGAACTAATGGGGTTACATTAAAATAAAAACATCTCTTTTGTTTGTATATCTGCCTATTACACATACAACATTGTTTTCCGGAACGCAATCATACATGAGAGAGACCTAAACATAAATGAGAGAGACCCATTTACAATCGTAGTTTCTTATTATAATTGTTATATCATCACGCCAAGTCCGTTACATGGTAGGCAGAGAGTACTGAGTACCAAATATCTCTATTGTTATACAGTATATAATCGTATTCATATTAGAAAATAGAAGTGTACCGTATCAATCTTTTTTAAACCTAGCTCTAAGTAATGTCATTTATATTTTAAAACCTATTAGACAAAAATCTAGAGGGATAAAGACGCGGGGCGTAGGTAGACTGAAGTGGAATTATGATAAAACTGTTTAGCATCAGTGGCGTTGCTACGCGTTAGCACTAAGTTTGAATACTAAATGCCTAATTATGCTCCATTTAGCTCATACGAGTACAAAAGTCCCCTTGTAATAAGTCATAAAATAGCCTCTTAGAAATGATTATTGATAGAATGAATTGGTCGCTGCTATCTCGAAATTAATCATCGACTAGCAATCATAATAATCATCATCATCGGTTCAAGCAACAGATGTCCACTGTGGGACATACATTCCCACCACACGTCGCTACAACGAACAGTCCTATTTATATACATTCTTGTATATATACATATATAAAGGACTATTAATAACAAAGCGTTATAGAACCTACGTATAGAAGTTCTACTGGAATATGTACCTGCTGAAAGCAAACAGCCTTTTTCCATTAATGAAACCCGATATCGATACAAATATGAACGAAATTGAACGCCTTCTCGTGAAACAATAATAATAATAATTAATCTTGGAGCAACTTCACACATGTCCCAGTTCTCTCATCCCTGATCTCATGTTAGACCTGTGCTATGGTAACTGGATTGTTAATAAAAAATATACATATACATAGTTATGTATACGTGTAGATAATTTTACAACCACACACGAAACAAATAATCTTGTAGATCACACAATTCTTTACCCTAGGTGGAAATCGAACCCACGCCCACCAGATTCAGCAGTCAGGTGCACCGGCCACTGAACCAACGGGCCCGGCTATTCAAACTTCTTGAAGTTAATCAGACACAAATCCTGACGTAACGAGCGGAATGTTACGAGATACAATTAACGCCATAATCGTTATCACGTATCGTACATAGCATTCATATGCCAATTGACGGGTTAAAAATAAAACGCATGCCAACCAACCAACCATTGGCCCTGTTGCCTATTGTCTCGATTAAGATTCGCGAGGTCACTGGTAATACGGACCGCGTTTATTTGTAATATAGGTCGGACACAGCAATTGACACTATCGAATATCTGTGGAGGTACTATAGTTACAGGTAGGAAAGGTCTGTGTGGATAGACATAATTGACACTCCGTGCTTTCTGCCTACCCCGTATAACAAATGGGATAGTGTGCCAATAAGGGTATCAACGAGTGGAAGAAATGTTTAAGTAAAATATTTGCTTGTGAAGTTTCATAGTTAGGGGTGTGTTAATGCCGGATAGAAGAATGAGAATTAAAAAGTAACAAAATTTAAAATTAAAAAAAGCGTCCTATTGGAATACGGCTAGTGTCCGTTCACCTTCCGTTCCATTTCAGCTAACATCATCATTATTATTTAAACAATATCCATGTGTGTTAATTTTCAAGGGACGTGAATAAAAAAAAAAGACAATGTAGAACAAGCATGTCAGGTCTCTAACGATAGAGATATTAGACACTAGGTACTCTCTGCCTACCCCGCAAAAGACCTAGCATTATGATATAATAATAATTC
>DWFY01000439.1:0-10015 GCA_018246875.1 Creonpyge creon creon | reverse complement strand
GCGCGACGGCCGCCAGGGTAGTCACCCCCCAGTGAAAGTCAGAGCGTCAGTGTAATCCGGCTCGACGAGGACGCCGCACGTCGAGGCCCCACAAACTCTATGTACGCCGAGTATATAACCTCCAAGTGATACCTTCGACTAGAACACTCTGGAATCACCACTGTGAGCATATTTCTAACTAAAAATGCATCGGAAATAGTTAAAAGATCGCACTAACCGGAAATAAAAGTACGTGACTTCTTTTCCTGACGCTAGACATGGTATTTTGCCGACGAAAATAAAACTCAGTGCATGAAAGTGACTTTTTTCCTATCAAATGTAAATAATTCGATTAATATCTCATAACTGATTATTAGAAGTATATATAATGTCGTATTTTTCATAACATTGGTAATTCAACGGGCACTAATGTGTAGCGTAAATTGCATTATTCACGGTGCCTTATCAATACAAAGCTTCATTATTAATTAATTATCAACACGCTATATTCTCAATACAATCTACTTATTAATTGCCAATTTACATGTGGTATATACGATTCCTGGCCACCTTACAATAATATTGCAACAAAGTTAATTTAAAATAAGTTTTCTTTTTTTTGGGTAAACAGTGAACTAGTCAAGCTACTGACTATTACCTCGCATATGTTAGGAATTATTGTTAAATTTGACCCAATGTGCGAGTCTAACGGGGACTACGACTCCTGTTAACCCAAGCTTTTTATTTACAATCTAATTTCAGCGCCTATGCACGAAAGCAGCTAAAAATAAAACGGGGTTCGCGCGCCCGCGTCACGCTCGCAACCGACTCGGGTTTACACTCACTAGTCATACTATTTCTGTCTATAATAAAGCAATAAGATATTCTACATGCAGAAGAAAATAGGTGCCGAGATTTCCTGTGGACCATGAAAAAAGTGCGAAAGAAAAAACCGTTTGGCGTGCGGCGACAGTGACTTTACCAATAGTGATTACAAACATTTCTCGTGTTCCTTCACATTACGACGTATCACACCAACAAGGTAAGACTTGCTGCATCTCCTTTTTTCATATCAATATAAAAGCATAAATTATTAACTTGTGAGGTAGCAGTGTTCCTTCTACCTTAATTCTGTATTTCCTTGACACAATTTTCACGGTTGCTGTGGACTATCTCAGTGTCAACGGCCAACAAAATTATACACACACATACCTACATATAATCCACAGACTACGTCCCGTATGTCATATATTCTAATATAACTGTGTCCCATCTACCAAATTCTCGATGTTAAATTAACTAAATAACAGTTTAATGTTGTATTAATAGAGAAATAAAAATATTATTCTTTTGTTTTTTCTTAACAGTTGCACAGTGACTAAATTATTTTCTCAAGCCGATGTAGTCAACATTATTCGTATTTATAATCGATGAGTGTGTCAATGATTTACTTTCTTATGGTTAATCTATACGTTTAATGGCTACCGGAAATTTTAGAAACAGGACACAATAATAATATTACCAAATTTTGAGCTAAAACGATTCCTGAACTGAATATTATTAGGTCACTACCTTTTATTATTTTTTAAATGAAACAATATTAAAATTATCATCAATTAAAATGCCTTTTCATCAAATATTTGCAACCAAATTTTAATGAAAATCTTCGTGACAATGTAAAGGAGGTAGAGACCTCTTTAACGGTTACTTACAGGTGAAGTTGTGCGTCTCCGGGAGAAAGGTTAGCTACTAATAGATGGGTATTAAATGCTACACATATTTACGTCAGTAGCAGTAGTATAGTGTCCCATTCAAGCATAAAAAACTTCATGACACTTATTTTTGTCGTAAAGCTGACGTGCTAAATACTCTACATTACCCTTCGTACATAATTTAAAATATTAACATTTTATAAATCTATTGCAATAATTATGCTATATTGGGAATAGCCACTGAGTGTAGCGCCTAATTAAAATGAACTATTAGGTAGTCTTAGATACCTTCCATACAAAAAAATACATTTAAAGAGTAGTCAGTATACTTCCTACAGAGTTACTTATTATAAGCATTAAGCTTCGGCGTTTTATGCTGTGTTATCAAGCATGTATTTAACTTCGCGTGACATTATTCACAATATCGGATTTGTACTTGAAAGGTTTCAATCACCGTACGTTTATTATTTGACTAAGATTTAAGTCACAGTCGATGGAGTGGTTAAAATTATCATATCATTTTAATAAATGTAGTTTCATTAAAACAAGGTACAAAAGTAACATTTTACATTCAACACCTTTGCAAATCGATATTGTGTTGACGCGGATTTATGTTGATGTGTTGATGTATTTAGTGTTTAACGCTCAAAAGATTTTTTTTCCTCCGACAGCATATACTTTGTGTAATTAGGATCGCCTTTCAATTAAAGCTCAGGGAATGTAAAGTGCAACTTGTTCCAACATATCTAATGGGATAAAATTAAATTCTATAGTTTAATTACTAACATACCAACTATTAATAACATACCATTTTTGTGACAATACAGAGAAGCATACATTTCTATGTTCTATCAAATACACTATTCATAACTTACAAGATATTCCTTCATCATCGGCCTCTCTCCGTTCACTGCTGCACACAAGCCTCCTCTAATGAGCGCCATCGTGCTTTCCTAATATTATTTACAAGAGCCAAAACCCATCAGGTTAGTTAACCTAAATATGATTTATATAAAATATCTACCTATTTAACAAAAAGAAATACCTACCGATATTAAAAAATGAAGATGACTTTTCATGACATTATAAGAATTAATTTAATAAATGAAACTATTTTTAATGTTTTATATATTTATTTAAATTGCACACCCCTTAGTAAAATTTTCATATATCACCACTCCATTTATTTACAGATTAAATTATTTAAAACGGCCTCGACAAGTTAGTAAAGTATGTATGTGACATTATCAGTTAAACTTAGTAAAACAATAGCACTTCAATCTGAAAGTATGGATATACATTGCTCATAACTATATGTACTCTGGTACATCTAGTTATTGTTTCTGAACAACAAAGCTATTTCTAAAAATTATACATTACAAGGCACCATTTCCACTAAAGTCTACATACATCAAACATTATTATAAAGCTCTGCTAAAACCATTGTTTATTTATTTGTTTATTGCATAATAAACCTAACAATGTAATTTGTGATACAATTAAATTTCATTATTTATGTAATCAGTACTTCCAGCACATCATAGTAATAATATTGTAACCAATAGGCAATGCTCAATATTTGGTTAATTCAGGTACACATGGGGTAATAGGCAGACAGGCCACTAAATGGTCAATATTACTGGCGGACACTGGCAACACCAGAGGAGTGTTTATTGATAACATTAAGACACAATAACTTTCTATATAGTATTAAAACTATATGAAACCAATATGTTGATTTATCCTTATAATATCTATCATTTATTAATCAAGTAATTGATAAATCAACTTTATCCTTACTGAGCCAACATTATCATTAATGTCTTTGTTACACAAACTATTAATGTTATTAAATATTTCCTACTGCAAGATACAATGATATGGTTTATTCTTTTACATGGCAAAGCATAGCTGCAAGCTATAAATTCAGACTACATTCTTGGTACATAAATAAAAAAAAGACTAGAAAAAATGTGAGGAACTTATTAGAAATTCAAAACATTCAATAACAAATTATATTACATACATATAGAGAGAAATAATATATGTGTCGTTTTAGATGTTATGATCAAAGTTTAGGAACATTGTAAAATAAAGTGTGTGATATTTTAACAATGGTGAGATATTTTAGTCACCTTATGTGTAAATTGATTGTAAATAGGTACAGGTACATACTTATACTTACTATTATTTAAAAATAAACTATCCTTCCACATCAAACACTACACTATAATAACAATTATTATCTTAATTGTGACAATATTAATTTTATAAACAAACAAACAAAAAATTAAAAAATGACCCATTGTATAAACCTATACATTGTAGCAATTCTTTCGATGTATACATCATTGTCATTTTCAGTGGAAGACAGAATTCTTACAACTAGTGTTATACAGTTCTAAACACAAATTGATTTAAATAAAGTATCGCATGATATCGTTTCCATTTACAATATAATCTGAAAATCTGTTCCTAAAAAATTCAAGCACCTATCTATAAATTCATTTAGATCAAACATTAACAATTGTATATTTAAATAGATCTTTGCAACAACTATGAAAAAGTTATTGTAATCAATATGACACAGATAATAAAATATATAAACTTACAAATAACCAACTGTCCACCAACATTACTTAAATTTCTATCTAATTACCAGAATAAAAACATTTGTGCCTTAATTTGTGCCATAGTAAAAAAACACCACTTTAAAAAATAGTACATAGTCAAATACTACCAAACATAAATATAGAAAAAGCAACAAAAACAATTTTTGACAATTTATTATTTCTTGATATTAATGGGCAACAACTAAGATCCATTGCTTTCAGCAGATAGACCTTTTCTATGTATTGTTTAATGTACATGTACTGGCAATCAGATTACTATAATATATTATGTAGGTTAGTTGCCTAACAGCGAGATAATTCATATTAACTATAAAAATGTAGGTATCTCAATAGAAATTGCCTCCTAAATGACTCTCTTAATATTAATTATACTACAACGGCATTATAAAATTCCCTGTGATATAAAAAACTGAAATAATTAATAAAGGATCGAAGCGGAATCACTGATACTAGAAATTATTTATAAACCACTAATACATATTAACTCATTATGGGATCCAAGTATGCTGTAACTTTAGGCCATATTTCATCAGTTGTTCGTCCCTCAAAATCGTTAAGGATTCCTTTCTCCTTGTAAAAATTGATCACAGGCCGAGTCACACTTTCATATATTTCTAGCCGCTTCTGTACAGCCGAAGGTTTATCATCTGGTCTCTGCACTAAATCCTCTCCAGTAACATCATCTTTTCCCATTACTTTTGGTGTATTAAAACCAATATTGTATACCCTGCCCGAAGGCAGATGAACCCAACGATTCTTTACCCTGTCAATAATTATATCGAATGGCACAACTAGATTTAAAACTAAATCAACGGGCTGTACCTTCCACAAAGCATTTGCTTGTCCCTCAGTTCTCGGGAAACCATCTAATAGCCATGGCTTATTCTCAACTTTCTTAAGCTCAGCTATCATGAATTTTATCATGAGCTCATCAGGAACCAGCTTACCTTCGTTCAAGTATGACTTTACTTCCTTTCCAAGTTCAGTCTGCTTCACTATGTGGTCCCGCAGCTTGTCTCCGCTCGACACATGTTCGATGTTATATTTTTTTACAATTCTAGCAGATATCGTTCCCTTTCCAGACGCTGGAGCACCGAGAATCAAACTTTTCAATAATTTACTCTTATTCGTCATTATTACTAGATATGTTCACCGACCTTTGCCTCCCGTGGACTTTGAAACACGATTTCACTCTCTATGTCAATAGACAAATTATCACATCTCAATGAAGCTCAGAAAGATAAAAATATACTGATAACATCTGTATAAGAACTATTTCAAAAACATTTCTCAAACAACTTAATGCTTCTTAAATAATTTGTTACGATTCATACTATTCTAATAAAGTTTCCATTTAGAATATAAAAGATAAAACGGTATAAAAATATTTGCCTGTTTCGTATCGAACTACATGCGATTTATTGACAATTTAAGAATTTGACATATCAGCTGTACTAAGACGTTTGACAGACAAATCACAGATTCGTAACTGGTCAAATTGAACCCGCCGACCGCGCCGTTCGGTCACAGCCGAAACTAAACTTCACGTTGCCAAAGGGCTAAATTCGTCCTCTTAGATGAAACTATTCCGGTAATGCGGCCACTTTCTAGTAGAACTTAAACTAATTTTGATACCAGCGACAAGTCACATAGATGAATATTATGAAATGTTTCTATCTATAAGATTAACGTAATCGTAAACGTAGTTATTTTCTTATCACTACATCATTAGTTTTTCTTCTGTTAGTTTTTAATTTGGTTTATATTATTTTATTTGTATGTTTTTCTCGTTTTTCTTTAATTTAATGTTTCTTTTTTATTTCTTACATGCCAGAGTACAGGATTCATTCATTCGTAACAAGATTAGCCTTAATTTTTGATGTTCAATGAACGTTGTCCTCCCTGATACTATCCCATTTGAGTTTGGGTACCCCTCTCAAGAAGAACGGGCCTGGCCCGTTCTTCCTGAGGCCCCTTCTTCGTGGGTATGAACCCAACTTATTATTTGAATTTTTGAAAGAAACATACATACACTTCGAAACAATATCTGTTAACTATCTCTTCGAACCTTTTTGATTCTTCAACTCAGTATAAAAAATATAGACTACTTAATAATTTCTGTTCATAGTTAATTTTATTCTATTTTTTTCTTCCAGAATGGCTCTTGTAATGTTACCATGTGACCTTCCTTGGTGGACCTCTGTTCAACGCCACCTAAAACACCTTCTTCTGGCTTCTTCTCCAAGTAAATTGACTGCCAACATGATGAAAATACACGACATGTGCAAGTTAGTAATGAAATTATCTTTTCGCCGTACATTTTGAAAGCGATATAAGTTGGCACATATATTTAGATGAGGTAGCACAATGGCGACATCTATTTTAACCGCGTATTATATTTTCGATTCATGGAATGTAATTATATGTTATGACATTACATGTTATGTATATTACATGTAACAAGATGTTATGAAAGAAATAAGGCTGTAACAATATATTAAGAATATTAACAGTTATTTTACCCACAAATTATTCATAGTCTTTGTCTGTACATAAATGCTACCTAGGACTGTGTCCTAGGTAGCATTTATAAAAAAAATTTACTCATTTCCAACAGTATAGGTATAGATCCAGACGACGATATCAAGGATCCAGAACTGATGAGGGGCCTAGAACAATTTTTCGAAGAAGAAATGACTGAGGAGGAAAGGAGAAATTTCTTAGATAACACTATTAGAATAATGGTGAACAGAGCGCTCCACCTAAAACGGTGGCGCCCCCCTAAAGGCCTTATGTTTAGTTTGCAACAACAAAGTAAGTGTTGATCTGCCACTGATTTTTTATTACTGTATAACATGATTATTGCTGGATAAAACAATAGTAGTTTAAAGCTAAAGAACTCAAACGACACAACCACCCAAATGAGAATATCGTCGTTTTTACTTATTGTAGAGAAAATGTCCTGGACACTTTAGACGCAGGGCGCAGGACTGGCTATAACAAAATATAAATTTTACTTTGAAATTTTTGATAACTGTTGGACTTTTGCCTTCTCCAATAAGATAAACCTAGTAATGACCCACCACCTACTATGGTTACCCACGTTCGTTAAGAAGGAAACTAAAAAAATATATATTGAAATATTTTTTTACTACATATTATTTTTATAACATAATTTCTAGTTAAAATATCTAGTTAATATTTTCAGTAGTGGATTTCAGAGTCCAGATTTGTGCCCGGTGTTTGACAATACGCTCTCCACCTATTCCAAAGTGGGACGTAAACGTAAATGGTGAAACGTGGAGTGTACTACACTCCTCTGCCTACCTCTTCGGAGATTACAAGCGTGATTTACATGTTAATTTTATAATAAACTTCATTATTTCATTAATTAGTGTAGAAAAAGATGGCCGTACGTAGAGCAGGCTTAAGATATTCATTCATTTATTTTGTAAATTAAAACTTTTGTAAATTTTGTAAATTTTTAAAAAATTTTGTAAATTAAAATTGTTGGTAACAAGTACTGTGAGTATACGTACCATTACTGTAAGTACTGAATATCACTCGTTTTTCAGGTGACGTCACAGAACTCGACTACAATTTTTTATCTTCTCTCATCGCGAATGCATTCTTTTCAACTTTTCCAAAGAGGACGCTCAAAACTCATCCCACGTTACAAGACTTCAATTTTACGCATTTTTTTAAGAATTTACACAGGTACCTACCTCAATTACGTTAAACATAAGCAAATATAATAATACAAAACATTATTATCTATTTATACCAAAGACAAAGAGACCGCGGCTCGGCAAACGTAGTATAGGACGCCCTCCGGCCAGGCGGGATGACGATCTGTGAAAGGCTGCAGGCAGAAGCTGGACGCGGCAAGCCGAGAACAGGGCGCGATGGCGCTCTTTGGGGGAAGCCTATGTCCAGCAGTGGACTGAAATAGGCTGATGATGATGATACCAAAGACAGTACAGCTGCATAAAAAGAGAAATATAACAAACATACATCCCTACTAGTATTATAAATGTGAATGTAACTTTGTTTGTTAAACTTTCACGCTAAAACTACTCAACCGAACATTACCATTTATTACTTACTCAGAAGATGCATTTTGCCGCAGTGTCTCCATAAAAACTAATTATATTTCAAATTCTAACATAGAAAATATATTCCAATATTTCCGCTGTATAAAGGGGACTTGAACACTTGCGCGAGTGAGATAGTAAATGCGCATGGTATAGTTGTCTCACTCGCACATAAAAACGTAAATAACTAAAGTTGATAGTTTTTAATTCAACTTTTAGGATTAATTCTGAACGAATATGAAATGAATATTGTTACATCGTCATGTCAGGTCCTATGAGACAGACAGAGAACACGAGTGCCAAATATTTCTATCCTTAAAAATCTAACGTATCTACATTCTCTCTTTTCATACACGAAACGGTTCATTTTGTTAAAGTAAACAGACCGTGATATATTCAATATTTGTTAACACGAAATTTTTTTCAATCAGATAGTACTGTGTTCGTTCCGAAGTAACCTTTCACGCGAGGCTATCCGTGGACCGGCACAACTAATGACATTAGTTAGATCAACGGTCGAACCCGATTCGTGCCAAGTATTAGGGTCGTTCGACCGCAGGTGATCAGCATATAATTTAATTATAACCACTTGGGGAAAAATCAATGAAAATATAGTATATACAGACGAGTAGGTACATTGTAACGATATGAGTGTTGGAAATGGGTCATACTTGGAACTCTGCGTTGGCGATAGTATGAAGCCAGATGCTATACGCTGGTGTACGTACTCGTATGAACGTAGCGGTTATATGATACATGCAGATATCAAACATCGTTAACATCATGACGTCCGTAAGAATAGTAGGTCAGATACTGGATCATAAGTTAGTCAGAAGTCTCCGATAACGGCGCGCGTGTATGAGAGTGATAAATATACGAGGAGCACGGCAAGTCTGTAAGGATAAAGATATTTGGCACGATGCCACTGCCTTCACCGTAAGGAACCTGGCGTGACGATATAATAGTAAAATCGTTAAACCGTTAGCGGCTATTATTTTTTTAATCTACATTACATCCACACATATAAATGTGACATTAAAAAACAGTTTTGATTACTACCGGCGTTGAGTAAAACGCTCGTAACCAGATGCAATTTCCAATTGAAAATAATATTTAAAATTAAGCATCATCGAATCTGGACGGTTCCTAAATGGCTTAAAGAACCCGTACGAAAATTCCGACATACAAATTTGTATACAGTATCTCTGTCAATTTGCCCAGAAAAAACTTGGTGGAATTATGTTCCATTTTTCCTTTGTCGCGATGAGGTAGAAATACATGGAATATAAAAAATCATCTCTAGCATTAGGTATTGTTAATTGGATGGGCATACACACCTACATGAAGCTTGATACTACGGCTATACTGTCTTATATTACATACCTATAAAAAGTTAAAATTTACCTATAAAAGACAACAGAAACATATATCAAATCATAACTATTATGTTTACTGATTGCAGAAAATCACAAAGAAATAAATTAAAAAGCCTACTCCATTACTTTGAATGGTTGGACAAGAGCAGCTGTGAGGGATCGATTAAGCTAAGTAGACAGGTAAGCAGTAAATTATAACACGCAGAAATCAACTTGGCACT
>DWFY01000438.1:0-10015 GCA_018246875.1 Creonpyge creon creon | reverse complement strand
ATATATACTTATATGGACACTTTTTTTACACCCAGACACAGAACAAATACATGTGCTCATCACACAAATATGTATTCTGGATGGGAATCGAATCCACGACCCCGTGTGCAACAATCAGGTTCACTAACCACTGCACGAAATGGCCAGTCGTTATATTGTTAGAATTTTCCGGACACCCTGGCATCGGTATTGAAAAATTATGTTTCTGACCAAAATATTTTTGCCTGAGGCTGTTTGTAAAAAGAGTCGCTTTCCTTCCACAAACTCAAAACATTGGGTTAGTTTGGAACAACATTTATGTTTTGATTATATTGTTGAGTGTTTGTTCACCAGTTGACTTTGGATTTATTAATTTTTCACGGTTAGATATACCTCGTAGGGAATGTCAAAGAAGCTGGGTATCTTAAAAAGTAATTTTTGTTCTTTCTTACTTATCTTACTTACTTATCATGAAAAAAGTTCGTTGGTCTAAAAACAATTAATACTACTATTGTGTACTTACATTGAATATGAAATCCAAATTCAGATGTTTTTCATACCAGCGTAAATATAAGAAATGCGATTACTTCATGAAATCATACACTTACCCCAAGTTTCTTGATAAATAGGAAATATTACTTTTGTGTGCTCGTGGCTCTGAAAAAATATTTTGATTATTTTGCAGTCATATTAAGACCGTTAAGTCCATCTTACATTAAATAATAAAGTAAATAATTTCGCTTTGACTGCTCGTTGTTGGCGTGGTTGCAAGCTCGACTGCCGAGCGAGAGAACTTTGGTTTGATCCCCGGCTTGGGTATTATCGGTTTTGCCTAACTAGAAATTCGTAGTAGTAGTTCGGGATCGGAGAACTCGTGGCCAGTATATGACGATACACCTACCCCATATTATATGGCGGGACGTATAACGTAACTGGTGAAACGTGGAAGTGTACTGTATGAGAGTACACTTCTCTGCCTACGTCTTCGGTGAAATACAGACGTGATGTACATAAATAAATTCGCAGCGTTACTTAAATTAATTATCAGTTGAATAGATATAACATTCGAATATGGAATCACACATCATATGTATGTGTAATTCTGCGTCAAAGGTTTAAGTGTTTTGAGGTAAGATGTATACATTTGCACGTGGGGCAAAGACCTTTGGCCGGTGTAATGGCAAACTACCTGTTTGAAATAATTGAACACATTTGAGCCTTAAGCGACTTCACAACAAAGTTACGTAATACCTCGAAGCTACGGGTCCTGAAGCCGCCAGCCGCAGACTCGCCGCCGACGGATACCCCCACAGTCCCGACTCACTCCACGGGACTCACACACATCATTAACACAACGCTTTCAACCTCGTTCGAATCTAATCGTGCTATAAAGAAAGTTATACAATGTATGTTACATTGTATAATAAAGTTAAATAATAACTAATAAAGTTATACCATGTCGTATGTCATTGACTACTCTAGTTTAATCTTTAACTACATCAAGACTTGTAATCGCTTTAGACTGTTACTTGATAATTTTGATTATAGGTACAATTTTATTAAAATTTGAATACAAAATGTACAAAATTCATCATCATCATCAGCCTATTGCAGCCCACTGCTGGACATAGGTCTCCCCTGAGAGGTTTTTGCCCATAATTCCTACGCTGGGCATGCTGGTTGGGGATCGGTACAAAATTCGAATATGTACAAAGTCTGTGGGCCCTTCATAAATCATATACAAATCTAGGAATAAAATTGACGTGTTGTCTATGATTTAAAAATAAAGGCGTTTTCTTACGCTCACGTATTTTAACTCAAGTTCATATATTTGATTCAGCTCACACAATTGTATGTTAAAAAAATCATCATCAACCTGTAAATTGTTCTGCTTTTGGACACGTGTATCAGACTGAAATGGATTAACAAATCTTAAACTCGCCTGTTTTAACAATTTCCCCTATCTATACGTATTTTTCCTTCAACACATTTTAATACAACTGAACGTTTGAAAGGATGATTGGCAGGTAGACACGAGTTTCAGAGAGTAATGTAGGTTAAAATGGAAGAATTGAGCGATCGAACATGTAAATGAACAAACCTACTTGTGTATAAATATCCATTGCAAAGTCTCAAATAATAGTCTTTAGCAAGTACGTAATAGTTTAGTCATGTATAGTGATGAGCTAAGACATATAACGAGTTAAGACACGTAATGAGTTAAGACACGTAATGAGTTAAGACACATAATGAGTTAAGACACATAGTGAGTTAAGACACATGAGTTAAGACACATGAGTTAAGACACGTAATGAGTTAAGACAATCCGTTCATAGATATGTAACATCAATTTTGTTATTAGATGAAATCGACTGCTTAGCACTAATCAGAAAGTTTTATTTCGGGACACGCAATGCAGTCCGAGAAATAACAGTAGGCAAATAACACACTGTGAACAACGAGCTCGTCTACGTCAGTCACGTCGCTGATTTGTGTGGATCGTGAAAACGAATATGACAGCAGATCCAATGAATTATGACATCGCAATGTATGTACATCTCAATTGCAATTCCCATTTATATGTACTTGTATAAGCAAAATGAAACCTCACTCGCAGTTGACAATGTATCGAAAAGAGCATAAATGATTGTGTGTTTGGAAAAGTTGTGGCATGGTAATAAGCGATTAATTACGTTGCTTTATTTAATAAGGCAATTTGTCATACTCCAATGTCATTATGAAATATGACGGGGATTTTTAACAAACATATTTAATACTTTGTAGATAACAAAATATGGGTAATATTATGAACATTGCTTCATTACATAACAATTTGTGGAGAAGTGACAAAAAAAATATAAAAACATAATTGATAAATATATCACAAGGAAAATTCATGGAATTCGATTAAGCGAAGGGCGTAGTCGAAAACTTCAATCTTGCTGGGAAAAATCCCTTTTATAGAACCCGTATTATGAAGACGCTGGATGAAAGGAGTAAATGGTGCGAAATAATCTGAGCTCTTAGTTCTACGTAGCTGAAAACGAATTTATTGCTCCTCGATACTCATAGCGACCCGTTTTACTGACACCTTAATACCGAAAATCGACGAAGCCATAGCACACGTTCATTCACTTCGCTTTTCCATTTACTATCGTCTGCTCGTGAAATCCAGAATATTATTTCCGGGCCGGCGGCGGCGCTGTGTGGCGGCAAACAAACGTAAAAATAGCTGAACTTGATTTGCGAAACTCGAAACTGTTGACACAGTCAGAACTGCCGGTATTGATAAAACGTGCACGTACACCTAACTGACTTTTTAGTTGCGAATTATTGAGTTAGGCGTGTCCTGGAATTTGAATAGCTCAATCATGGCATACGAAAGAACGAACGTTTACTAATATACATTTCTTTACGGCACTCATCGACAGATGTCTGATGTGAGCTGAATACGAACATTTATAAAAAGGGTGCGTAGATTTTTTTTGTTTTTTAAAGTACAAGACAAATCTTGAATATTATCGATACTAATATTATAAAGCGAGATCGCGGTTTTATCATTTTGTGTGTATGTGGGGGGTAATCTACGGAAATACTGCACCTATTTAAAACATCCATTTACCATTTGAAAGATACATATTTCAGATTAATCCGCCTTGGAGCGGAGAAAGAATATATCCCCCGCCCCAAGCCGAGATACTAGGGTGTCATAAGAGACGATTAAATCCGGCGTTGGCAGATCGCAGTATGGCATGGCCTGTCTAGGCACGCCTACAGGCAACAGGGTAGGCAGTGCGAGAAGCCGTGCTATGCGATCCCCAACCCGCATGCCCAGCGTGGGGTTTACGTCCAAAAACCCCCTAGGAATAGCCTATGTTCAGCTGTGGACTTAAACAGGCTAATGATGACGATATTTCAAATGGCCATAAGCTGCATATATTTGTATACATAAGAACTATAAGTATATAACTGAAGCCGGCACTAACAAGTATACTTAATTATAATGACGTGTAGAATAAAACTTAATAAAAGTCGTATTAATAACCAATTTTCAAATGAATGTCCTATCAACAATAATTACTCGGTATATTGTACTTGCGAGTTTTATTATGAAACATATCACGGATAAAATAATTCCTTTCACTGTAAACCTTATGTTCAAATGTCTATGTTAATATTATTTCAAAGTTCGCTCTCGCGCGGGAAACTTTACGAACCGCGTATCCGGAAACGTTTTGTAATCACTTCCGGTACCTTTACATCCGACCAAGCACTTATACTTTTTCACCATATTTCAATGTGTATCAAAACTTAGTAACTTACCGAGGTTGCATTTGATATTTAGGTATTGATAAGAATCAGGTAGGTTTAATTAGGTATTGATAACAGTCCATAATGCAACCATTATCCATAGGTATACGTATTAGTGCATAAAAAAGCACTGATAGCCCAGGGGTTTGTAATTCAGCTTCTCTCTCCTGGGGTCCTGTTTTCAAATCCTGGCGCGCACTTCTTTAGAAGATCACTTGCTATAACGGTGAAGGAAAACATCGTGAGGAAACCTTCACACGTTTGAGTTATCCAAAAACATGTTCTCTAAGGCGTGCACAATCTGTCAACCCGCACTTGAGCAGCGTGCCGGACTATGGCTCTAACCCTCTTATTCTGAGAGGAGATCCGTATCCAGTAGTGGAAGATAAGAGTCGAGAAAAAAGTGCATTGTAATTGCTTGACATCCTGAATACGGCTGATAGTCCTGGACTAGAGGAAATCTAAATGTTACTGCTATATTGCTTTAGCTCTAATTGATACAAATATGAGTGACACAATATACATTGAACTAGTCAAATCAAATATTTTGGGATCAATTTTCAGGTACTGGTATTATCAGGTACAATTTCATATATTGCAACATACATTAATGTTAGCTTCTGGTCAGACATAGCATAATACGACATTGTTAGCCTGGTTTTTATGAGAGTGTAATATAATCATACTTTAATATTGACTGGTCAATAACAGATATCATTACAAACATTATTAACGTGATTGTAATGTTGTCTATACAGTTATTATCATTATGTATTATAGTCGTGCCAAGTCCCTTACAGGGTAGGCAAACAGCACCGAGTAGCAAATATATCCTTACAGACGCGATGTGCTTTTTCTACGTTCCTCACTCTCTTTAAACACGCACGCAGGGTTTGGAGACTTCTCACTCTTCCATCTGGCAGCATCTGACCTTTGTGATTACGCAAAAATGTCTCTAGTCAGTTAAAAAAAAATGCATATCATATAACTTATAGACGATGTTTAACACCCACGGGAACACGGAACGTCGCCGAGCAAATCTCGTTTGCTCAGGTACCGTAATATAAAGAAGAAATGAACCCGTGACGTGGGATACTATTCATATACATTGGGGTTTGATTACATATATATGTATAGTTTACGGGCAATTATTACATCAGAATAAAGAGTACTATAAAGATATATTTACATCCGCACGAGGCCATAGTCCGTGACGGTGGCCAAGCGCCGTTTGTAACACTTCATACACGCCTTAGAGAACATTACCGAGAACTCCTCACGATGATTTCCTTCACCGTTTCACTTCACAGTGACTGACATTAAATATTAAAACAGACATTGTTGTAAAGAGGTCCGCGCCAGAATTCGAATCTAGGACCCCCGTAGTCAGGGGCTGAATTCTGGAATTACATTCATTTAAATCGAAGCGTAAAATTAATGGTTAATACATATTGTAAGCAATGAGTCTAAGGATACAGGAATTAGAAAGTAAAGGTAGATTAAGCATATTACAATATTAAGTAGGTTTTCCGTGTCGGGGTGACGTAACAATATATTCTCCGACCCAGTGCCGGGGTACAGAGTGTCGTAAGAGGCGACTAAGCCCGGCGTTGGCAGTTTGCGGTATGGGCAATACTTGTAGAATAATTTATTTTGTTTAAATTTAGGTACCTGTAGGTAAAATGTAAGATATATAAACGTTTATTTTGCTAAGCAAAAGTTTATTTTTGATATTAAAATTATGCTTATTTTTAGATGCCAATTTCATTTCAAGTTAGAAATATACTTTCTTGTGCCAAAAAGTAACTGTATTAAATTTTACCACCAAATAATTTTTAGAGACATTAACAGGTTTTTTTTATTGGAAGCTCGCGGCTCGATCAGCTGCTAGCGCACAAAGGATGCTTTCCGAACGAAAGGGATGGCCTGTTCAATGCAGCTTTTTTATTCTTTATTTATTTTAATGCTTCAAATGCTGAGGTGTGCTCGCTCAGTGTAGATTATCCTTTGAAATTTATTAGATTTTTAAGTCAATAATGTTCGCTGCAACTTCCTATTATTTGCCTAAGATGTTTTATTAAGCATGGTATTTATTATGCAATGTAAAGAAAATAATATTCGATTTTTTTATCGTCACATAACCGACCTGTGGTATTGAGGCCACAGATAGACATGCTTAAGGTCTATCGTGCACTACATCTTGAAAGTCTTTCAACACCTCTTTGAATTAAATCTGTACGCTTCATGTTCTAACTTATTCTATGGTGCACATCTATTAAATGAGAACGTACAATTACTGCTGCTTTCGGAAAGTCAATAACTTTGCAAACATTGCTTCGGTACCTGGTTCGATACGGGACCAACTTTGTTCTTAATAGGAATTAAAACCAGCCGAGTGTGGGCGCGACGTCTTAATATTATATATCGCTAAAACGTAGGTATATCCATGCAATTATTTCTCTTCTCTACTTTGATGGGAAAAAAAACAAAATAACCCTCTTTGGCGAGCACAAAGAAACGGTCCGGAACCAAGACAATTAGGGCCCCGTGGACCGTATGTCGCGTTCGCAGTTTTAATTTTTATACAGCTACACAAGTTGTAGCAAGTGCTTTGTGCGACTTCGCGTGTAGGCCCTGCAGCGGCGCGGCGCCCAGGACGACGTCTCTGCTGGCTCGGCGCCGGCATTCCAACCGACCATCTGTTTAGACATTTTTGTGTTAAAATATTTTATCTCAAACGTAACATCACGCCTGCACATCCCGAAGAGGTAGGCAGAGGAGTGTAGTTACACTCCCACGTTTCACCAGTAACGTTGACGTCGCACTGCGGAATAGGTGTGAGCCTATTGCCATACTCCAAGCTACTACTAGAAATTTGTACTGGAGAATCTAAGTTAAAAAAAATGCATTTCTATTAATGAATTAATGGATTCGTAGTACCTGCCTCAACGTGTAAACGTTGATGAAAGTGGGGGGAGACGAAAGGAGTTTTACAGGATCGCAGCCAGCGGAAACCGTTGAGCTCCCGTTGAGCTCTGCGCAGCTCTATGCGCAATAGGTGTGATAGTTATTGTATATGTATGTCTGATATCTTCGCAATGTACGAGTAGCTCTTGTCTCTGCTAGCCGCCGACTGACAGGGCTAGCACGAGGACCACGTGGGGCGAATGATTGCTTACTTAATTTTCATCAGCTACAGTTATGACTTTTACATGTTACGATTAAGTAACCAAAATATCTGTTGCAAAAACACAGCGGTCGCTAAGGCGAAACATAAACAAACAATCTGTTAACGTCGAATTTACGTTTATATCAATTATGAAAATTGAAATAACACTACTATTGTCGAAAGTTACAATATCGGTGATGTGGCGATGCACTAAGGTCCATATCCAACGGCCTGCTCTCGTGGCGAGCGCCGCGCGCCCCGCCGGGGACTGCGCTCGGGAACGAATGGCAGGATTGCCTGCTGCCTTCTGCGCAACACACAGACACGCGGGCCACCTGACGCTGCACCGGCCCACGGTTCGGGCGCGACTTACGCGCTAGGAACCCCCCGCCCCAAGAGACAAGTACAGCACAGTGTTACGCTCACAGCGGATGGCGCCTTAGCTGGGGCAGCCGACGTGTTCGTAGATATATTTGAGTATCTGCATATCTTTAAGAACATCATAACGTTCGATTATATTAAAAGGAGGGAAACAATATTTGTATATTTCGTTCAGTAGACAATAGTACTTTGGGTGTATATAGTAGTTTCGAGTTTGGAGCCAATAGCACATATTTTGTCTTATTCGAATCCTATGAACACTGCGCTGAATCCTGCGCACACACACTTAATGTTAAATGCTCTCCTTCGCTTAGCTTTCGATAATTCCTCTGCTGGCCGTTCGGAAAGTCAGCTATTATCCGCAATTCCAGCCACTGCCCACGCACCATCTCTCAAACTTTTCTTACTGCTCGTAGGCGTTCCGACAACTTCGTTACTTTGATACCCTATGACATGTCTCATAACCTAATAAGAGTAGTATTCTATGCCGAGCAAACCGCAGGGCATTGCTAGTGCAATATATAGATGACGGTTGTAGCGAGCTACACACGGCGCCGTGACGTAACGTTGGGTATCTTATCAGGGCGACGCGAGAGGCCGTGCCGGATGCGCCTCAGACGGACCGCGCGTCCTCTGGGCCGGCTAGGCCGCACTTGGCCACTGCACTGTGGCCATGAAACCCTTTGCTCCGTCATATTACACTTATCAACCCCACTGGTCCAACGCACGTCCTCGCTCTCGTCTGCAGATACGTAAATCGATACTGTGTTTACCAATTTCAAAACGACATTCTACTTCTGCTGTCATGCCAGCCGCTGCTGTTCGCGGGCAGCTCGGATAGCGCTCCAGGCCGGAGCACGACGTGGCCTTCACATAAATAGCACAGATACACGTGTTTCAGTCTTCACTCAACTTTCAAAGTGACTAATGTTGCCTACAATTTGCTTCAAACACCCATATCCATTTGCACATATGTTCATAAATTCATAATAAAAGTATTGTAATTATTTGTATTATACTATTCCGTAATTATTAAAAAATATTTAATCCCACAACGAAGATTAGTAAATAAAGTAAATGACCGACAAATAAGCTGTTACCAATAAAACACTTTGTTTACGGTTGTATCTGTTCTCGTTCCAGGCGCAGAGCGCGGCGCAGGGCGAGCTCCAGGTGAATAGACATTATTCAATTTCAGATACATTTCAATTAACAAGCGAGCACGAGTGATCTTAAGTGTCGCCCTTTATATACTGCAGGGCTCTTCACGGCGAGCGGGAAGAGGCTTTCCCTAATCAGGTTTGCTCCACTTAGGACGCATCTACGCTTCCCATTAGGCGGGACCGCGACCTAGCTCTGGTGTATCACGTAATCTATTACGAAACCTGTATATCTCAACGCAAATGTTGGCTAACGTCCCAATGTAATCCATAACCACGCAGTATCGGATTCCCGCAGACCTCTGAAACGTTAGCAACCACCACGGGGTTATATTCAATGTGTTCGTAAATCACGCTTCAGTACCAGTTGAAATTCAAATATGCTCAAATCATTGTTACTTCTAGACTAGAATACGGTACGTAGCTGTGAGATGAGAGTTCAATTGGTCGCAGGGCAGGCGCGGCCCAACAGTCAATCTCCCGAGGCCCGGAGCCGTAGGCAGCGAGAGAGGCGTCTGCTCGCGCACCAGCTACACTGCAAGCTCGCGGTAGTGACATAATTTACGCAGTCGCCGGCTCGGTGGGATCCGTCTTACTAGTGGACTTACAAAAACTGTTACACTAGGGTTGTCGCGCTCCACTCTTCCTTTATCTTAACAAAATAAAACCAGGGAACTTTCTTTTCGTGGATACTCTTGTATAGCAAAGCGTTCCTTTCTTTTTCATTAATCCTCATCCCTGAAACGAGTATAAATATATGTTGAATAGTTTCATTTAATATATACGAGCGATCCATGTAGGCATATTATATCGAAATTAAAACAGATCACAGGAGAATAAGTTAATTTGCTTAACTTCTCAAATTTTATTCATTGTTGAGCGAAATCATCATACATACATATCTTCAGGCCAGGTCCCTCACGAGGTAGGCAGAGAGCACCGAGTGCCAACTACCTCTATTCTTACCGACTTGCCGTGCTCCCTCTACATTCATCCCTCTCTCACTCTCCGAAAC
>DWFY01000437.1:0-10030 GCA_018246875.1 Creonpyge creon creon | reverse complement strand
TAAATATTTGAAAGTAAAAAATGTTTAAAATTTATTACATGTAAATAAAAAATAAACATCGATTAGTTGACAAAAAATAAATAAATAAAAACGAATTAGTTGTAAATATTGGACAATAAAAAATGATGTAATAAAATATGCAATTAATTATTATTATATCACGCCAGGTCTCTAGCCGGGTAGGCAGAGAGCACGGATTAAATCAAATGTAAATATATATAAGCAAAAGTAAGCTTAGATATTGTTAAAAATTTGAAAAAAAAGCGATGTACCGAACAGTATCGATATTCAAACAGCACAGAATCCACGCACAAGATAACAAGCTCACTGTTTTCCTCAAAAACACACGACCGGTAATTGAAGCGTAAAAATAAAGTGTAAAATTGAAGTGTAAAAACGCAATCCACTAATAATTGTTCTTGTTTACAGTGACTTAAACTGGCAGACGACTATACAGATCACGGATACAAAAAAACATACAAACATACTTTCAGACACATATCAATGTGTGTTTCGGTGTTCGTGATTCAATGTGTGCACGTTGCAGTTATGAAATTTTCTAGCGACGCGTCATTTGAAAATCTCTCTAAGCGTGTGACGACTCAATTATAAATAGAACGGGAATCATATGGGATGAGGTGATGACAGTTCAGCTCTATGTTGGAAAGTAGCAATAAAAGTTATGTTAAAATTTTTGACTCATAGCGCGCGCTTAACATTATCGTAATGACGATGGAGTGTTAAAAAAATACACTTCCTGATCCGTTTGTTTTATTCGGGATATCGAATTTCCGATCTTTCATATTATGTATACCTGAACATTTTTTAAAACAAGTGATTTTAAAATCTTGTTCAATTAATGATTTTATTAATAGCCTCACGTCACAGTCCATATTAGTTAGCACGAGGGGGATTGCAGCCACCTTTTTATGTTCCATTTCTGGGTGGGGGTCTTCCCCAAAACTGCAGGAGGTGTGGACCATACCCGATCTTGCTACTGCCAGTACGTATTGGTGGAGACGCAGGTTAAGGGTCCATCAGTCAGTGCTATGTACCCAAACCGCCTTTCATAGGCCTTCGATAAAATTCACCGATTATTATACTATCCGATACTATCCGACATCGACCGGTGGCCTGCGAAACACGGAACTCTCTTAGAAATTTACTACTAACGGTCATCCCATGTAACTGCAAGCCGTACCTGCTTCGTTGTTTAACTTCACTTATCGCTTAGAATCTGCGAGCGCACCTGGACTGTAACTTTTACATGTAATGATTTTTCCAAATTCAATGTCACAAACAATCTTACCGCCGCTCAGCACAGTGGTCCCATCAGCTAAGGTGGTGGCCGTGCAGTACCGCGGAAGGCCTTTGCTGCTTATGAAGTTCTTGGAGCGCTTGCCCTGTTCGATGAGCTTCTGCGGCGGCATGCCCAGCAGCTCGATGATGCACGCCATCTGGTCCGCTTCGTCCTCGCCGGGGAATAAGGCGAACCCTGGAAGTATTAGCAGAGAATATTTTTGAATTAAAATATAATATAACACATTAACAAAATTTTTTAACTAAGAATCCAACTAGCTATGTACCTACTACATACAGCGCTGGTATCTGCGCAGACAAATTCTGCACAATATTCTACCAAAACTTTAATCCTCAAAACGTATGAATGGAAATTTATGGATTGGATGATGGGGGAGTCTAAAGTCTCCAGAAACCGGTATGAAGCATGAAGAGTGATCAATGTAGGACAAGCACGTCAGGTCTTTAAGGATAGAGATACATGGCACCCCATGTTCTCAGTCTACCCTGTAAGAGAAATAGTGTAAAGATATAATATCAATAATATATGAAAGTAAAACAACAAACAAAATAATGTTCAAGATCAATTCAGTACAAATATTCAATATATGTACATTTTGCGGTGAACCGCAAAAGCCTCCTGAGCCTCTAACAGACGTATTGTTCGAATACAAAGGGGCTTTGCAGTTTAAAGGATAAGCCTCCGCGCGGGGAGAATGTGTGGAAGTGCTTTGTGTCCAGATGCAATAAATGGAATAACACGAGAGTTATTTCAAGAATATAGAGTTGACAGCGAAATTATCGCGTTACAATCATAATTTCAATTTAAAAGCATCAAATATAATATTATCCTACATGAAAATAATAAGGCGGTTTTTTTTTGTGCCGCGCAGTTATTCGTAATTTGAAAATACAAAATCAGACTTTTGTGTTTAAATATAGTACGCCCTGATAGCGACAGAATTTACCACCGGGAATGAAAACATCGCGCGGAAACTTTTGGAGTTCACCAAAATGCTTGCGGCGTGTGACATTTACTGATCCGCCGGTGACTGTGAAAGACTCCACACATGAAATGTCTCATTATTACAGGAGACCCGTGTCCACCAGTGGCACAATACAAGGGATTATGAACATAATTCATTATATCTGTATCTACATACATTATTACAATTACTACTGAAACTAACATTCTTCAATTTAATAAATTAATGTATTTTTGCGTTTTTTTCAATATTACTACAGAGAAACAATGGTAAAGTTTCACTGCTCCTTAATACGAAGCTCACAAAGTGTCGTTTAATTATTCTCCTTATTAACCGACTGAATTATGAATTAACATTAAATACTTCTCGATTAAAATTTGAGAAGCTATTGATGAGAAACACTGCACTTATCTCATTAATTTGAAACTTAATAAACGTAGCTAATATTATCAAGGGTTACTTGGTACCTTAATTTTTATAATTAGTTAAACTTTGCTATACAGTAATCTGGACGTAAAATATTTTCATGTATACAAGCAGGCAGTTTTACTAAATCGTATCAGGTTGCATACATTTTAAATATTCTGATTACATTACACCAGGTTACATTATGTATATTAAATTATTGGTTTTTATACGATCGGTACCACAGAAGATGGGTTGTTAGGGGGACGTTACAAAGGGTCAATGCACACTATGCAATGGCGTGTAGTTATCCTATGCGATGTTTTCCTTTGTATTAAGTGAATATATTTTCGCTGAACAAAAAGGGGCGTTCGACACGATTCGACCGAATTCTACATATTTCCCCTTGCGCCTTAGCGTTTTGTCATAAAACGTGATATAAAGGAATGTTTTGATTATTTTTTCTTTCAACACTGGTACGAGTCAAAAGCGAACCATTAAAACCGGTCTACGGATTTCAAAAACATGCAAATGGAAGTAGTGAGCTTAAAAGGAAAAAATATGGAATAACATTGTGAGACCCGAACACGTACGAAGCTGTTTTCATTTGATTTTCTCTTCCTCTACAGAGACATGTTTTCCTAACATTATAAAAATTTTCGGTATACCTGGCATCGTTACTATGTTTTCGTGGAACTGTCTACCGAACATGTATTTCACTGGAAACATTTCAGGATGGAATGATTTTTATTTTGTTTCAATGTTTGGAACGATCGGTATCACTTGCAACGACTATTGCTACAAGCTAAATATTCTAGAAATGTCTTAACATCAGAAGCGATTACGATTAACTTTATTACGTGATAAAAACGTAACGCCACGCCTGTAATCCCCAAAAAGGTAGGTAGAGGAGTGTAATACAATCCCACGTTTCACCAATTACGTATACGTCTCACAATGGAATAGGTGGTGAGTCTATTGCCATACACGGGGCATAAATCCAAACTCCGAGCTACTACTAGAAATTTCAACTACAAAATCTAAGTTAGAAAAATCTATATAGTACCCGACCCGGGAGTTGAACCCGGGACCTCTCGATCAGCAGTCGTGCTTACACCCATTCGAATAACGAGGCCAGTTAGCTTTAATAATTTTAATAATTAACTTTAATAATTACAACGGGAAACTTCAGACAGAGTTTTTTGTAAGTCGATTACCTGTCAGCAGTTCAGCCAATATGCACCCCAGCGACCACATGTCGATGGGCATGCCGTACCGAACGCCCATCATCACCTCGGGCGCGCGGTAGAACCTCGACTGAATGTACGTATACACCCGCTGGTGCTCATAGCACGAGCTGCCAAAGTCTATGACCTGAAAAGAGAGAAAGACGAAAATTATTACATGGTGGCAAAAATAAATAAAGAATAGCACTAATATAGGAATCACAATACATTTTTCAATTTACAATCTTTAAAAATAAAAACTGTTTAATTATATCTGTCGATAGCGAGGTCCTGGGTTCAAATCCCGGGTCGAGTTCTATTGGATTTTTCTAAAATTAGAATTTCTAGTAGTGGCTCGGAGTCTGGATTAGTGCCCGGTGTATGGCAATAAGCTCACCCTCTATCCCATGGCAGGACGTAAAACGTAAATGGTGAAACGTGGGAATGTACTACATTTTTCTGCCTACCTATTCGGGGATTACAGGCGTTATGTTACATACTAAGCAATTAGAGAACGAACGGAAACGAAATGGGAACACTATACGCAATTGAAACGGAGAAACAATAGACGGAACGTCATAATGCCCTGCGTCTGAACGTGTCATATCTTCCTTACCTGCTAATCAATTCATTTTGCATGTACTACTTCGTGTTGGAACTAACAATTGTGAACACATTGTGCCACATCGTGATCTCAGATTTGGACGCCCTACATCCTATGGAATGCCGTAAGACCGTACACCGGGTCCAATCAAATTTATACGGTATTGGCTGTGCTTGTAAAGAATTGATTGGAGTATGCCCACCTAGTCAGAACCAGTGCTTATTATGATGGGGAAAATTTTGTTACACAAACGCTGTTGACATGACTTTGTATGAAACGATTTAGTGCAAGGGGATTTTCTATTCATCTATGTAAGTAGTAAGTTCCAAAAAAGTCAGGATATTAAAATGAACGACAGAAATATTTTAATAATACGCATTTTAAATTTGTTTTGATTTTTGCTTTATAAACAGACGGCACTGTTTTCACACAACAAAATGATGAAATACGCTGTCGGTCAGTATTTTGAAGTTCGCTAACTATCAGCACGGTTAACACATAGGTAGGCACTTCAGAACACATTAGTCAAGAGCAATGATTCAGTGTAATTAGTCATCCCGTCGAACAAATTGATATTATAACCTGGTGATGTTATTAGAAAGTTGATTATGCTTTTAATACGAGATGGCCCAGTTTATTATGAAATGTTTGATGCATCTCTCGTATGCGATATGGATCTATTATAAATATAATACCACAATGGTGTATTACAAAGCTGGTCGAGACTGTAACGGACTTTGATAAGAATCGTTTTCGTTCATTCATCATTTTGTATGGTAAGTAGCGAATGATATGTGCTTAGAGACTGGTAATGTTCCTCGTGTGAGATACTGGCCATGACCCGTATCAAGATTACGTGGACCACATATTACGTACCTAGGAAAAAAAATGTTTGTCTCTCATCAACATCTATAATTTATACCTATGCATTGTTTTGATGGCAATAGACTCACCACCTGTTCCATAATGGGACGAAAATGTAACTGTTGAAACGTGGGATTGTACTACTCTTCTGCCTACCTCTTCGGGAATTACAGGCGTGATTTTACGTTCGTTCGTATTGTTTTGAAATTATTTAACTATCTCAAATAATTGGGAATCAGTACATGTTATTGTATACCTATATACATTAATACAATGCTATTTATGTATTTAGTATTATGTATGTAAACGTAACACGTAAGATAATATATCTAAAGTGAAAATGCATATATTATAGGGATCGCATTATTTTATATAATAATGTACATACATATTTACATGAATCACATATGTGTCATATACAATATAGATCCGTATATTGTACATGTATCATATACTCTGAATTTTATAATTGTAATAATTTAGCCCGCCATATTTTTTTTTGGAAATAAATTATAATAGTAAAAAAAAACATGCTTAAGGATCTACTTCATCAATATCGAGTGCTTTGGTGATTACATGGCTGCGTAAAAGCTAAAATGTTCATTTCTAGGATACTCAAGCAAGAAGAAACCTGATTATAAGAAAACACTGCGTCCTATTTGATCTCAAATAGGACTGATGGCGTACGTGAAATTAGTTACACGTGTTGCTCTGACCTAAGTTGGAACCTCTCCTGCAAGTATCTGTATAATTATCAATACTATTTTTCCACATATTCCCAGTTATTGCGTTAAACTTGTGTTTAATACACATTTGCACATTTGTCTATGTCTATGCGAGTGACAGAAAACTATGACCTTGGTAATAAATTAAGGCGTGTGACGGATTTATTAAAAGACACTGTTTAAATAGGGCAGGTACTAGCTGATGGGGGGAGCAGAATTCTCCAAAACTGGCGTGCATGTATGAAGAGAGTGATGAATGTGGAAGAAGCGCAGCAGGTTTGCAAGATATACTTGGCACTGGTGCTGTCTGCCTACCCCGTGAGGGACCTGGCGTGAATTTATGTATGTACGTGTGTACTGTAAAAATTAACACCGGTTTTTAAACGTATTCCAACGGAATTATTGAATTATTTAATCGATTTATATTTTATGTTAAAGGGTTTTTAAGCTAGGTGAGATTATTAATTTATACATTATCTACCAGAACGACCGTTTACAAAGACAGATCGTATCGACATCGAAAATGTCTACAAAAAAGAAAACTTTAATATTTTGCATATCGAATCCCATTATAATTTATGTATTACAATATATAATTAATTGGTTGTGTATTTATATACATTCATTATTGATTGGAATTTTTTTTAAATACAAAATCCACGGAATTTTTTAACACATGCAATGTTTTGAGTAAACCTGTGTTTTGCGTATTGTTGTAATGACTGAATGATGGATGAGTTGGTAATGGATGGTTGAATGGATGAATATAATGAGCCTCGTCAGTGAATCTGTAAAAGATTTGAATAAACATTATTGTTTTCACGGTCACAATCTACTTTTTTTACCGTGAAATAGTTAACAACTAACCAGAGATATGTGGACATAATAAATGTACAAAATATGAACAAAATTTTGATTTTTATGAACAATTTCATTGTTATTCTTTTTTACTGGAGTCGACAGTTTTTATTTAGCAGTCTCGCTTATAGCTCTTCGCCGGTGCTGGCGCGAGTACCTTACAGTCTTGACACAGTAATTTAAAAACAGATGTTGCTTACACCTGCACAAATCAATGTCGTCGCCGTTTTATTGCGTTGTCGTTGTTTGATGACTTCGTATAACGTTGAATTATTAATTCATGCGCTTCCAACCCTACGCACAGGGTTGTCAGTTACCTACTCGTATATTTACATACAATTCTGATAGACTTTTGTCAGACTTATACTGGGGTATTTGTATACGATTCTCTTTGATTTTGGTCAGACTTTTTGTCTAATTATACGGATGCAGTAAAACAACATGAAAGATGCACTGCTTGTTGTTTAAAAGGAAGGTAGATGGGCAAGAGTTAAGAAAATCTAAATCAAATATATGTTTCTAAAATCTATATAACAACGAAGGGAAAAATATATTTATTTATTTACACTTTATTATACAACTAGGTAAATTATACAAAAGGCGGACTTACTGCATAGTGGCATTCTCTACCAGTTAACCTTTGGCGATGGTGACAAATTGCGGTTACAATTAAAAAATAAGTTAAGCAAATCTTAACTTAATAATGTATAAACATATAATAAAATAAATTTATACATACATATATGCCATATAAACAATAAATAAACATACATACATATCATATACATTATATGCATAGCAGAGTAAATTTAACTATTTATGCCGAAAATATAGTGCTGATTATGAATATTTTAATTCGGTGAGGTTTTCGAAAAAGACATTCCTGATTTTTTTTAAGTTTTTGAGTGTGTAGTGCGTTTTAACAGCCCTAATTACTTACTAGGGGAGGTACTGACATTTATAAGAGTCCGTGCACACTGAATTCTATATTGCTTAGCTTGACATCTTAATGTTTTCTGCTGTTGGATATGTAACGTTGCTGAGTTTTTTATTTGCTCCAGAATCAAATTGGATATGCAAATATATACTCTTAAAGTAGACAAGAGATTTCTCCAGGCCAGTGTCGTAATTGTTAATTGTAAGTATACAATTATTTTCTCAGTGGAGAACATTTAGGTCTTTTCGTATCATTTATACATGCAAATGAATAGCTACTGTTTGTCGATGTTTGATGATAATAATTATTAGGTTTAAATAAACTATTGATTTATTGAATTTATTGACTTATAAAATCTTTAATATTGTTGAATACGATTTGATAATATATTATGAATTATAAGCATTAATTTTTAAAATTAAATAAATGTAAAGTAGTAGTAGATTTTTATCACAATATTAGATAATAAAAATGTAATAATATTTAAAACTTGGTCGCCATTATTGTAGGGCACATTTTTGAAAATTTGATATAAAATCATTTTGTTAACCTTACATCAATCGGTTAATCTGTGAAAATAATCTGATTGATTTGATTTGATTCAAATATTATTTTAATATTATCTACACAGTCAAATACGAAATATACAGGACTCGAATAGAAAAGTCATTTTAAATCACACGCGGTCAATAATAAATATACATTAGTGGACAATTCCCTTAACCACTTCGTTCCTATAAATAAAGTGAAACCCAATCTCAACACGATCTTGTGTGTTTGGTGCTTAAAACTTTAATCGGCGCATCAATCAAACAGCCCTAATGAATCGTCGGATTGTAAGGGAGTGTCCACAATCTCACGGGCGATAGAGTTACACAACGGGTGGGTGGGGATGTTAATTTTTTTATCGCGAACACGCTTTGTGCGTTAGATGGAAATAGGTAAAGGCTAAAGGGATGAATTTTTATTTTTATTTTATCGTGGTCAGGTGTGTTTTTTCTGGGTGTCCAGTTAGTTTTTTTTTGTTGTGTAATGGATTAAATAAAATTTCAAGTCCTTTGATTGATAATTTTGTAATTTTTAAATTTTTAGTTTTTGTTTACACTACGAATATAAAATTGATCGAATTTCACTTTTACTTGCGTTCTTAAGAATATCTTTATATATCTTTTATATCTGTGCTTATTCTTATTTTTGCATTTTACATACCAAAATAAATTATGGTATGAAATAAATAAATTACCATAATTTCATACCAAAATAAATTATGGTATGAAATTATGGTATCGAATTTTTTTATTGTTATAATTTAATATTCTTTTTCCTAAATAATCTAACATAAGTAACAGCAATCCGTTTTCAGCAATAACGTCTATTTCTAACGAATGTATACCGTAGTTGATATAATTTTAGCACTCGGATCCGCCCGAGTTGGATCTACAGCCGTTGATTCGGAGTGGCGTGGGAGCAACGTCACCATAAAACACCATTGTGGCTCGCCACCAGGAATACATTTGTCTGAACTGATTGAATTTTACTACACTTCGAGTTACCGTCACTCGGTTATGGATATTAGGTTTCTAACTTCAATCCGATGAATTTGTATATTGTCCGTCTAATTTGGAAATCCAAATGGCCTGATGCTGCAAGTAGAAAAAAAGCTGGGAGCAGCTTTATTTATTGAAAGCATTATTTATTGATTAATTTAGTACCGGTAGTATCATTCAGTTATTAAAATAAATAAATAATTGATATCTAATTTTATTGGCTTTAATGCGTCTTCGAACGTCTTGATCGTTTAAATTAATTTCTAATATTTACTCAATTAGCTAAGGGCATAAATCTATTTTGTTATAAAATCGAGAATTTTCTGTTATTGTAATAAAGAAAGTGAAAGAGTAGTTGAGTCACTCATATTCTTACCCGCGATAATATGTGGAACATTTTGGTTTTAAACGCCAAAAACCAAGACATTTTCTCTACACAAACAATTGAAGTCACTAATGAACAATTAAATAGGTGCCTGAAAAGTGTTTCTAATAATAAAATATACCAACCGTAATTTAATTTAGTGTTTACACACAATTTAAACACAACGTTTATATTACTAGAAATAATGGATTTCG
>DWFY01000436.1:0-10031 GCA_018246875.1 Creonpyge creon creon | reverse complement strand
AATAGTTTTAAGTATTTAGTTGTTCTCCTCCTATGTAATAATAATAATAATATTGTATAAGAACCTAAATCTGCAAAAGTTTTATTTCCACCAAGTAACCTGTAACAATATTTTGCGAAAAAATGGATACAAATTGAGTTTAATAAAGAAATTTGATTTTCCGATTTTGATCAATCATAGACATACAAACATAATGTCACGCCTATATTCCATCGGGGTAGGCAGCGATGAAGGATTTCCAATTGTTGCGGTCTTGGCGGACTTCCTTCGCCTCCTCTACGTTCATTAAAGTCGTCATCCATGCTCGTCTATTGAAGGAACTTTTGACCTGGCTATCTTTTAAAATGTCTCTCATTTGATCCAAGTATATACGACTGGGTCTACGTTTTCCAACTCTACCGTTTACACTCGCTTTATAAATCTGTTAAGTTAATGTACTGTCATTCACTTTCAGATCATAAATCGTTTATATGACCTACTGTTTTTGGTGTATTAGTTCGGACGGGACAAGAAGTTTTATTTTCCAATGTTACTATATAAAACAATACTAAAACACTATACAACCTTTTTTAACGTTATAACAAATTACGCAACAGTAGAGCACTAAGAATTACGTCAAATAAAATAGTTTAGAATTTATCTAAACATTTTAATTCAAATGTAATTATTTACGTTGCAAATAATTTAATGCATAATATAATTTAACAAATATAATTTATAAAATATATCTTATATGTATAAATTGTTACATACAAAAATACGTCGCAACCGACATTTTTTTGGTGTTTACAGAACAAAGTGGTAATGGCGTAGTTTCTTTTTATTTACAACAGTTCATGGAAAAAGAAACAAAAATTGCTTAGTAATTTAGAGACGCGTTCATTTCTAAAATACTTGCAGGTAAATTAAATATTTTGTTTATCTACGTTTCATATTCTGTTAAAAGTAGGTATCTAGCAAGCTTTTATACCGTATTAGGGCTCTTACAGACCAGCGTAGTTCTGACGCGCTTTACGCTCGTTTCGGCATTCCCGCTGAAAATTTTCTGGTTTGCAGGAGCCCTTATGGTAAGCGGTTAGTACAATCTGTTTAATTGATTACGGACAGAAGTACAACTCTATTGGAGATTATTTGGAATGCGTCGTTAATACTAATGATCAAGTTGGATGCGGTCCTTCGCTTATTTTCCTACCACAGCCTACATAAACGAAAGCAACGATCCTGATAACTAAGCGGCAAGTGTCGTATGTGTGTATCGAGGTGTTATCAAAGTAAATTTGTGAAAATTTTATGAATATAAATATAGAACTTAATTTAATCTTATAGTCTATTATATGTTATAGTCCGGAGTTCGATTCCCACCCAAGAAAAATATTGTGTGATAAGCAATATTGTCTTTGTTTTTTGTTTAGGTGTAAAGTTCGTTATTTCTTTAAGTTTCTTGATTTCTTTCTTTCTTTAAATTTTAAAGTTGTTAATTACTTATGTGTGTGTTACTGTATATTTTTCACTGTGCACAAATAAAAAAAAAATAAACAAAAGTTACCTATAGAAGTATCTATTTAGAAATTTATATATCTTGTTTATCAGAGGCCTCGGTATACGGGCTCTCTTCAGGTTAACTTTGGGAGCAGATGGCCGTGTGTGGAGATGTGTGGAGATATTATAATTCTCAAAGGCATTGTCAGATATTGCATTACACTTATGTGCCGGGCATATAGAACAAAAGTAAATACCTGTCTTGCCATATTGACGTTTTACGATAGTGTGTCCTGTTGACTTTTGTGAGATAATGTAATCTATAGCGTGGTGGTATGTGTAAACAGGTAGGATGGCTGGTTAATGTTTGCTTTACTGCTTTGTGTGTACTGTGTCCAACATCAACTGAAATTTTAGTTCTATTTGAGTTAGGTGAAGGTTGGGAACCGCTGGAATTTTCGCAAGAACCTAGTGTTGGCATTACGCGTAGTAAAGGACGACGCGTAAAATTACTAAAAATACTCGTATATGTGCAGCTTTTAGCCCAAACCTAACGCTTCACTATGGAATTTTAAAACTAAAATTTAATAGTATAATTCTTATAATATGTTCACAGTCTTTTTATCCCTATTCTCTTTTGCTGATTTCTATAAGCCGCGATTGGAGGGTAGTATTAATGATTACCTGACATGCCCTTCGAGTAAGGAAACGTGGGCTAGAGGTGAGCCGTTCAAACACGGACCGCACCCAACGTCATTTTTGAAATCCTCATCTATTTCCATATATGTTTGCGTGATTCTGATAAGCATAAAGCATTTGAGGTTAGATAATAGTGCAGATGATTTCTTAAAATTACTGAAAATTAATTACTTAACATAAACTGTTTACCTGCCTATTGGATATTTGTTTAGTAAAAAAATATTTTCAATTTTATTTAAATGTTATGATGTTACGTTTACGTTTTATTAAAAAAAACTGTTTTTTCACGCTACCTATACTTATTACATGAGAATATAAAAAAACCCTCACGTACGCTAAACACATAAAAAAAATTTAAGCACATAATGGCGAAACGCTATGTAGAGACTTAAAATATTCTAGTATATTATGAGTAACATGACCTCATATACAAGGACAGAGATTTTCATACAGATAAATGAATCACGATACAGATTTGCGCGTGAGATTACATGTATGCAGGAACTACTATATTCTAAGACCCTTCTCATATAGGCTTTTTGATTCGAGCCTAACGTTAATTTGTGACGAGACTTTCGACGTTTCGTTACTTCACCTCATATATTGATCTCTACCCGCGAACTCCGGGGAGTGTGAGTTTACTGTATATAAGTACATATGTGCTTAATAATTTACACATGAAGCTTATCAGCTGTTTAGTAACCAGAGCACTGGTACTGCCTAATTTAGAAACAGAAGTTGGTTGCCCAAAGGTAATATATTATCGTTGTTCCCTATCACGTTGCTTTCGTGCGTATTCGCGGGATCACGCATTCACCTTACGTCAATGTCATACCGATATGACGGGAGTCTTTACACTTTACAGTTGTCAACAAAACGATAGAATCTGGGGATTTGAAGACGCAATGGAAGCCTCCGTAAAGAATTGAGCCATGGTGTATATCTAGTGTATGTATATTGGCGTAATATAACGCAAACTGATGAACCCGACACGTGTGTGGAAAAGCGCTTTAGCGAATAAGACAACTGCACTATTGTGCGGTGTGTTTTGGTATAGAACATGCATACGAGCTCTGTACTTATACATATAAGACGATCACGATCGTCTACACGGACACCAGCTTCTTTTGAAGGACTAGTACTACTGATGACAATACTTTAGAAGAAAAAGCAATTAAAAGCAGACAGTCGTTTCAATGCATTGGTAAGTGCTGAATGGATGAAGTTTGAAAGGATCATAGGATCAAGGATCATCTTTAGTTTATAGAAACACACAATTTTAGAGGCAGTACTGTTATGTGCATACACAATATGCTCTTACATGGAATTCATTATTTTCACAAACTTCCATTAATTAAAATATTAATGAGTTTGAGGTCGTTCACCACTCCAGCAATGGGTTTTAGTTGTATACTTCTGAAGCTAAATGTTAATCACTGACGAATAGGTACATCGGCTCGAAGTTGAATTTGGTATAAGAACTGTGAAACAAATGACTGTTAAAGCAATTACGACGGCTTTGACGTCATCGTGACAAAGTTATCATCATTATTGTCATTATAGCGCTACGTTGAGGTCTCGGCAGGAAGTACATAGACTCCTTGCTTGCAGTTAGTTCAATGATGGTAATTGGAAAATAATTGTTGCAAATTTAAAATATATATTATTCAATGAACCAAAGTATCGTGTAGCTCATGAGTACTTCATATTATTAACCTATTATTATTATTATACCGTCACATTCGCTCCTTTATGGGGTAGGCAGAGAGTACCGAGTGTCAAATATGACTATCTTTACGGACCTGACGTGTTTCATATACGTTCATCACTCTTTTAAAAGCCTGTTAGTAGGAAATAATAGAAACATTTAAACCGGCATTAAAACATACGTAACATCACGCCTGTGTCTTTCCGAAGAGGTAGGCAGAGGAACGTAGTACACTTCAAGGTTTTACCAGTTATGTTTACGTCTCACAATGGAATAGGAGGTGAGCCTATTGCGATACACCGGGCATACATTCAGACTACGTATTACTGAAAGGAATTTCAAGTTAGAAAACCCAATAGCAGCCGACCCGAGGATCTTAACCAGGACCTCTCGCTCAGCAGTCTAACGACAACCACCTCGAGGCAGACAACATACATAGAAACATTTAATAGTCAAAAATGCATAAAAGGCACAGACATGTATGGAGTCATTACTCAACAATTCTGCAATAATAATATACTAAATAAAAGTAACATTTATTATATAAAAAGACAGCATCATTTTCAATACAGTTTGGCCGAGAAAACATTTAAATTCAATTAAAATTCATTATTCAAAGTTTTATTTATACGTAAGGTAAAGGTAGTGAACGACAAAATTATATTCAAGCAAATTGTTGTTATAATCTGTTTTATACACACCAAAAGTATGATAGATCGTGAGAAAAAGACTAGAAGAAAAAATTCTCGGCATTCTTTTTTAATAATATTTAAATCGTTATATTAAATATCTGAAATTTTGGATGTCGATTCGATTACATCACTGCTTTTTCCTAATTTCCAAATGTATGAGTGCTCTCCTGTCCTACTAACCTTCAGTAAAGCCAATCGCAGATGAGCATTCTAAGCATATCACATACATTTGCAAGCTATTTCAACACTAATATAGAGGGCGTAGCTGAACTTGAACGTGGGCCACATAGTTTTTATAGAGATGTATATGCGAGCGTTATGTTGTGAAACGAATCTTCTAATACTAGGGAACGTTCATTCTAGTTTAAACGGAAAGAGGTTTGCCTTGTTCCAAGACAGTATCATACAAACTAAAGTAATTAAGGCGTGAAAGTAAATTAGTTGTCCAAAATATTTTCATACGATGATTGCGAAATTTGGAGCTGATATAAACGAACGTCAGATATAAACTGTTCTGTCCTAATATTGCTAAGTTAATTTCCATATCATAATCATTGTTTAGCATATTACTATATTATTGCATAAATTAATATATATATAAAGCTCATAAATTATAAAGTTTTAGGAATTTAGTAACACACTACCGAATTCATTGACCTTTAAAAATGTGGAAATGTAAGAGTTCTGTAGCTGAATTTATTGACGCACGTCTTGAGGCGTCAAAATGTCTTATTTGTAAATCTAATAATGTCACAGATAATAATGATAAACCAGTGTTAAAATATTAGTTGGTCGGCTGGTCTAGAAGTTGGTGGGCTTCACTAATAAGAGAAGTGTTGTGGGGTGTCGACCCCATAATCGAGGTACCCCACAAATGGGAATCGTCCCACTCAGAACAAAATGCTTGCGTGATGACTAGAACTATTTGATTCGTATTTGGCTACACTCATATATAAAAGAATGTTACATTTCATTTTGAGTTATTAAGAAATTATGTAAGGATTTTGTTTGGTATACATATTTTAAATTTTATTTCAACGTAAACATATTTTAATCGACCAATCAAATCAAGAGGTGTATATATAAAATATTCAAAGCAAATTGGGTATCAGGAAATAAAAGTTCCAGTTTCGGGGGGAGTCGCGGGCTCTAAGCTACTTTAGAATACAATTGCTTCATAGTCGCTAAGATCCTGTATATGAGTTCAGTAACTAACCGATTGGATATGTGAACGTTAAGCTTAGTGCTAAATAGTTTAAATTGGCAGCCGATTTCCTAACTCCAATCGTTTTGCTTTCATTCGGTTTGAATAGTTCAACTTCCAGTATTGATATGTTAGTCCACTGACAGATATAATATAGAAAATTATAAAGGCGAGTTCACATGGTGTGCGGTGTACTTTCATTTGTAATCTGATTGCAACATATTTAAGCCCAAAAGAGGGTACATGATCTTTTTAACATATTAATCACATAAAATTATGACATATATTCTTAAGTGAAATTTTAGCATACTTAACTTCTCAATTAAAATCAGTATATTTGTACTATGTATCTATCGCTCGAACGCAGCTTTCTATGCGGGAGAGTGGGTCATTTAGAAACAAAACGGTCTTTATAATTTCATATAAAACGATGTTGATAATTTCACATTTTTTACACCCCTCTAATGACGCAGAAGAGTTAATGCTAGTTAACTATAGATGTATTGCATCGGATGCAAATACAAGGCAAGTATTAGGGATGATAGACATACAGGAAAGTATGCAAAACTGATCCTATGAGCATATCAAAATTTTACTTGAATATGTAAAGTCCGATTATAACATTGATTAATTATCAAACTTGAATGAATAATTTTATCTGATTATAGTACGGATGTATTTAATATAGCAAAGCTTTCGCGAGAAAAACTCAAGGCCCGACCTGCGGCAATTCATTATAACTATGTCGGAAGTGCTGACTTGCAGCGTGTGTGGCCGTGCTGTGCTGTCAAAATCGGTTATGTCAGTTACAAGAGAGTACACCAACGAAGTTCTCAGTAGTTAGTCCACAGTCGCTGTGGCCTAATATTATCAAGACATATGTACATATAGCTAAGCTTTTGGTGTGCTTATACACTTATATTGGTTTCCTGGAGACCGCTTGCGACACCACCAGGCGGGTGCGCCGCGGCGACTCGGATTCCGGTCCGGTCAATCATGTTCGTGCCAACACTTGAAAAAACCAAAACATATATTTAATGAAGCGCTCTGAGCCCTGACATGGTTGCACATTGCAAGCGACCTGTATATTAACAGTGATAGCCTATTGATATAGAATTAGCCTCTCATTTAGGGGGTCCTGGGTCCAAATCTTTTACTCTTTACAATAAATGTGTGTTTTAACATTAAACATTATTTACTGTAACGGTGAAGGTAAACATCGTGAGGAGACCTACACATTTTACAAATGTATTCTAAGCCCTGTGAAGTCTGCCAACCCGCGTTAAGCAACGTGACAGACTATGGCCTTAATCAATCTCACTCTGAGAGGCGATCCGTGCCTAACTGTGGAACGATAAGAGGGTTGATGATGTGGATGATGGTGTAAAGTTAAGCAACGATGGACACAATTTGCTTTCGGATGAAAGACCACCCGTTGCGAATTCGAGCGTTACCTTGCTCCGTAGAACACATTAAGTAGTCCGTACCCATATTATTATTAAATAACAATCACGGTGCCGCAGTGCTGTTTAGTTGCTGGATTAAGTACAGTACCAGCTAGACACCTAGCTTACATTTGTCAGATACGAGTTAAACTACGAAAGTAAAATTTACAGCCACGTAGTCGAGCAACAAGTTGGTCGTTGTAACATGGAACATTTTTATTATGTCTTATGCTATTAATATTATTAAACAGATAAGTGAAATATTTTATTTATTAAAAAGATAAGTGAAATATGACTGCCCCGTTGGTCGAGAGGTTGCAAGCGCGACTACTGATCGAGAGGTCCTGGGTTCGAGTGCCAAGTACTCGGATTTTTCTACTTTAGAATGTCTAGTAGTAGCTCGGAGTCTGGTTTAGTGTCCGATATACGGTAATAGGCTCACCCCCTGTAGCACGGTGGGGGCGTGGGAGTGAACTACACTTCTTTGCATCTGTTGGGGAATGCCGGCGTGAAGATAGGAGGCAAAATATCAGAAAATGACCGGGTTGTTGACATAACGTGAAGTGTTAAGTTGACCGTTTACCATCAGTCGCCGCAGTAGGTCAAGGGTACAGGCACGCATTTAACGACGTAAATATTTTGCCATTTACATGAAAATGTATCTAGCTACTCACACTACAACTATCATAATCAATATAATACTGCATTTTTACACTTGGGTATTAACATGTTTTGAGTAAATACTCAAATCATTAAGCCCTTTGTTGTTCCATTATAACGTTATATTTTTAGTAATAAATTTGAATTTTGTAATATTATGAACAATTTATTTTAAAACATTGCTTCAGTGTAATAAGTGGTAGTACATTATTATTCGAATTGCGAGCCTTCACTAAGATTATGCTGTGAATTCCACAGACAACATACAATAACAAATATACCGATAAGGTTACCAGAAAAATTTAGCACATGATATACCCCAGGCTAACTAAAGAGCTGATTGCTATCCGTCAATATAAGAAAAGGTACTTAGTACTTCTTGGGAAAAGTAGATGAAATCACTATGTGAGAAACGGCACGCTGGCTGTAATAACAATGACGTCAGAAACTCGGTCCACCGAACATTATACTGTCATCAGACAGCTACCCAAAATATTAGTAACAATTTAACTTACCGATTAAAGTTTAGTGTAGTCTCATTAATCTACATTTATCATTTCACTTTAACCTGATAAAATCGAGGGAAGCGTTAACTTAACATATCACGAAATAAAAAAATGAATTTGAACTTAGGGGACCGTACGAGAATCAAACGTTGAACCCTGTCTGACCGACCAGTACAGTCCCAGCTGTGCCAACAGAGTCAGTAATAATAAAAAAATAATAATATTGAAGAGTTACATAGGATAGTCGGTCAAGGAGACGCGTACATGCGATCACCACTCGTCAGATACGTTGCGAAACGAACCAAATGTTAAACATTCTTTTGCCGATGACAAGTCTAAAGATACTATCATGATATCTTACGAAATGGCTTTCATTATAATTAATAAAATAAGTCCGTTGGTTCAACAACACTAGAATAGAAGAAACTTGTAAAAACCGGTTTAAACCGGAAACTGGTGGGTTGGTTCTCGCAAAAGAATGTCTGGATTCTGTTCTTTAACATAAAACGCGAAATGCAGCTTAGGTAGATAAATAATTATCAAACTAGAAGGTTTTTCTATGAAATTAGTATAATAATTATATTCTACACATTTTTATAGGTTAAGCCAACATGTCACAGGTATATGTGTTAAGTAATAAAGACCTGTTTATTACATTGTAGGCAAATTTGTTTGTTTCCAAGACCATCAATGTTACAAAGCACGTGATAAAAACATTGTGTATACACCCTTTGAGAGGTAGACAATGAATAAAATCAAACTAACGTTGATTGTAAAACAATCCAAAGCACCTTTCCATTGCTTGTTACCTTAGCTGGTATTATTATAATCACAGTACAACATGAATCAATGTATTGCGTTAACAATTACCATTCGAATTTCAAAATGCAGTCTGGTTGACCTGCAAGGTGATTGGCGAAAACGTGAAGGTTATCAAATATTGCCATAGTTCCGAGCAAACGTCTTGTGAAAGAGAAGTTCCGTCAAGAGCATAGCCGTTCAAATATATGTATTTTACACGTGTTTTATCAGTTTCTGTAGTTTAAATTATGTGTAGTTATTGGCTCAGGAATGCTCAGGCTTTTTAATGTGTTAGCAAAATGTCACCAGGTAATGACTTCTGAAATATTGTAAAAATATGATTTTTATCATGAAACATGGTTCCAAAGCAGTAATAGGTTATTGAAATCTTTTAATTGACATATACGAAGAGCCCAACATTCCATGGTCGGATGATGACGTACTCGTAACTGTTGAAATGTGGGTTTGTATTACACTCCTCTGCTTGCCTCTTCGGGATACTGGAGTGATGTTACGTTTTATTATTATTATTATTATTACCTGGTTTTCGTCTATCATATACAGTGCAATTTGAACAAGAATACACTTAATTTAAGTGTAATATTATGAAATACTTTAAGTTTTTTGAAATTACGACGTAACATCCAGCCTGTAATCCCCGAAGAGGTAGGCAGAGGAGTATAGTACACTCCCACGTTTCACCAGTTACGATCCATCCCATTATGGAATAGGTGGTGAGTCTATTGCCATACACCGGGCACAAATCTATTAGACTATTAGAAATTATAATTTAAAAAAAATCCAGTAGTACTCGACCCGGGATTTGAACCCAGGACC
>DWFY01000435.1:0-10034 GCA_018246875.1 Creonpyge creon creon | reverse complement strand
ATAAGATTGACAAAGCCGAGACACAATGCGAATGTCGACGAATGCAGGTGCCGAGGGAGATTAAGACTCATCTTTCTTGACCAACTAGTCAAGAGTAGTCAGAAGTCCAAAAACGGCGTACGCTAACGAAGAGTGATGAAGGTGGAAGATGCACGTCCAGTTTGTAAGGATAGAGATTTTTGGCGCCTACCTATTTCTGATGATATATAGTAGAAATAAATAAAAACTTATACGTATATATAGGAAAATTAATATCCAGGAAAAAAAAGAGGTTATCGCACAAATATTTGTTCTGACTACGAATCGAATCCACAACGCCCGGCTCATCCGTCAGTGTCAGGAACAACTGAACCAACAGGTCAGGTCAGATCACAGAGGTAAGTGGCCGGGGAATATATTATAATAGTTGTGTGTAATCAATGTGTGATTATACGCCTACAATGGTACGTCATCATGCTGTATTCAATAACCCCGCTGCATAAATAACTCATTTATATACATACATCATTTACATATTAAAATATGTCATAGAGATATAAATAGAAAATCTTTATTTCCTTAAAAACGACTGCACATGTAGGTAACACTAGCTAACAATAATAATTAGGTTTTTTAATCTACCTATTTATAGGTTTATTACTGAGGCTTAGCTGCACACAGAAACTTCTTTCAGTTGGCGCTTTATTTTAGATTATACGTTACGTATACATACCTTTTATAGTCATCATCATCATCAGCCTATTGCAGTCCACTGCTGGGCATAGGCCTCCTCTAAGGGCCCATAACGCCCATAATCTCCACGCTGGGGATTATGGGCATAACCCTATTATTAACGTATTATTTTAACATATTATCAATTTTATATTATAACCAATGAACCAATAACGTTAAGATAAATTATAGTTTTTATCTTTTGGATCTTACATATACGTTTATCAAACTTTCAATTAAAGATCATAAGAGACGTTGATGTTGAGAGAGAGACTGGAACCTAGATCTGAATTACATATAAGCAAATAAAGAGGTTAGCGACTTCGTCCACAATTATTAACTTTTTACTTGAATAGAAAACAATGTTTGCACATTGTGTTTGTCTGTTGTTTTATTTAAAAGACACAACCCATACACGAACAAGTTAAAAAATGCTATCTCACCATAATTTTTATGACGTCTCAAAAAAGCTGAAACATACGACTTACATGACAATGTTTCACAGATTTTGAAATTCGAACGTTATGGTGTGAGTAGTCCGTAAAGAGCGATAAGGCGTTGTGCCATATATAACACTGACAGATGGCGCTGTAGTACTGTCACCGAGGATTAATTGTCGCGATAGTTATTAATTATAACTCAAATTAAAAAAAGAAATTTGAGTGGTTTCGTTTCTTATGACGTGTACACATACATACACTTAACGAATGTCATTACATTGTCGTTTTATTCGTTCAGCAAAAACGATCGTTTACATTCGTTAGAAAATTTCGTTTACGTAAATAAATCCCGATGCAATCTCAAAAATGTCAGCTTGCTTCATATAGCAGCAACTTTACATTGAGAAGAAGTTCGGTTCATATGCAGAGACGGCCAGTAGAGAGCTTAGCCTGCAGCCACCAACGTGCCAGTATCGCCAGCGGCCACACGTTACAAACTAACCACGAGCTTCACTAGAATGAATATTTATTTTATTCATTTATTTAATCTTTGTTGTACAGCGGAATAGGCAACACAAAGGACACACTTAATGCCTAGAGACATTCTCCACCAGTCAACCCTTGGAGAATAGTAAAAAATATAAAAACATAGTGGTGGGTGCAAAAGACGACAAAACAATAATGAGGACTGATAATTAGGATAATGATTTAAGTAAATACTACATAAAACTTACAGTAATAACTTATAATGGTATGGTCATATGATTTGAGTTAATATTTTAATAGAGACATAAAACTTACAATAATGTATGTATAAGGGTGTGGTAATTATACTGAAGGTAAATACAATTCTGGTACCTTTAATGGGCTAGTTAGAAGTCTCCAAAACCGGTGTGCGTAAGAGAGTGATGAATGTAGAAGCGCGTCAGTGTCAGGTGAGGTTAGAGATATTTGGCACTCTTTGTTCTCTGGCGACCGCGTAGGCTGACGTGATGATATAATAATATTCTTGCTTTATAATACATTAATCATAAATTAAAAAATAATTTTTTGACGCTATTTAAAACGGTATTTTAAAATTTAATATTACTCGCCAAAACATCGCTTTGAAATCTGCATACCTTCGAGTTGTTTATATTGTTTCGTAGGGATGTGAAGTCAATCAACACGCACGAAACGCTTGCTAGTCTAGTGGAATGATGAAAGGATCGATGATGATAATAAACCTATTTAACGTAGAAACTAATTTAATATATTATAACGTAACATCACCCTTTAATCCGCGAAGAGGTAGGCAAAGGAGTTTAGTACACTCCCACGTTTCACCAGTTACGTTTACGTCCCATTATGGAATAGGTGGTGATCTATTGCCATACACCGGGCACAAGTCCAAACTCCGAGCCATTACTAGAAATTCTAATTTTTAGAAAAATCCAATAGTACCCGACCCGGGATTTGAACTTCTTGATCGTCAGTCGCGCTCGCAACCACTCGACCAACGGGGCAGTCTTGGCTTAAATGTCAAAATATTAATATTTTTTTAAAACACTAAGGGTGAAAATATTTCGCCATCTATTTATAAATCCATCAGTTTTGAGAAGTCCTCTGCTGGACATATACCTCTCATAATAGGTCACATTCCGCCCTGTCCTGGGCCTTTTGAATCCACCAACTGCATTCCGCTGTCTTTTTCAGGTCGTCAGACCACCAGGTAAAAGAAGGACCCATGATCCTTTTACCGAGACGTGGCCATCACTCCACGACCTTTCTTCACCTTAGGGAGTCGGTCCTTCGAGCGATGTGGCTTGCCCGTTGCGACTGGCAACTGACTTAAATTGATGTTATCGTGTAGAGAAATATAGAGCGTAAATCTATTCATAGTCTGTTGAGTGACTTTGAGCTTGCGTATGATAAATACTTTGTCTACTTTGACAGAAAACTAAATTCATACATACATACATATCTTCACGCCAGGTCCCTCACGGGGTAGGCAGAAAACTAAATTAAAACTAAATTCGAATAAATTAAACACGGAGTTTACTATATTTTTATGAATTTTTTGTCATATGACAAAAAAAAGTTATTAAAAAAAGAAATATATCTCTTTGTAAAATGTGTTTTTTTTATCTTAATCGCATTAAGAAATACATTTGGTTAAATCCTGAGGATAGTTTCCTTGCAAGTCAATGCGATTAAATTCAGCATAATCCTAAAGTTATGATATTTAAGATTTACTCATTTATCTATTTAGTTAACAGCAAAATCAAGAACTGACGAAAACAGGTATTTTCTGAACAGTAGTGTTTACTAGTGAAGTACGAATTAAAATAATATAACCATAGACAACGTAATGTACAGATATTGTTTATGATCAAAAATGTTATCATTAACGTGATCAAATGGTACTGAATACTAAAAATGTAAGGTTTTAATCTCCAGGAGAAAATTCACGAAATTAATTGTAATCAAATTAAAAGATTTGTTATACACACTTATTATGGAGTTATCATACAAGATGTAAGACGACAAGATATAAATTACAATATACTAAGGAATTCAAAATTATATGAGTTGGTAGACAATTAAAATTTTCTATAGTTTATGAAACATTATTGGATTTATGTAATTACACATATTTAGCGTGACAATGACTAAAGATTAGAGGTTAAGTAGTAGCCTGTAGTCGTAGCAATACCGTGGTACGTTTATATAATTGAGAAATTACTGAAAGGCCCTGACCCGGTGTGCTCAATGGGCCAGGCCACAGTTATTGTTTACACGCTCGAGACGAGCGTGCCGAGCGTCCGGCCCCTGCTCTAACGAGTAGCGAGTAGGGCCCAACTGTCCAGCACCACGCAAGTGGGCATCATTTACATAATTTTTCATAACTGAATATTCTTCTGAAAGTGATTTCTCAAAATAAATTTTTATTGAATGGGATTTAGAAATTACAGATGATATGTAAGATTAATATATCAAAAATTGTAGCGGATATCAAAGATTACCGAAAGGGTCACAGTTTATAGAGAAAATCTAAAATCCTTGTTTTTTTTGGAAAATTTGTATATTAACTTAATACAAAAATGTATGTTTTCATTAAATTTGTACTATACAGTTATAAATATTACCTAATCTAACTAAACAAACTACAATTAGATTAAATAACAATAACGTATTCGGAAGATATCACAGAAGCACATTGATTACAAGAGGACAATGTAAATGAATGGCTGTTTGTATCTTGTCCTTCCCATACGCAGTAGCAGCTAATGACTTGGAGATATATGAGAGATATGAAATCTCGTATAGGTATATAAGCCTGAAGTCAAATTAGCGTAGAGCCATTGTGTAATAAAATAACTAAGCTTATCGATTTCACTACAATATCTTTACAGTGTCTCGCGTATGTAAGCTTACTTTTTAGGCTTGTAAATGATTTTGCGCTTGATTTATTAGAGGATATGAGAGACTCACGGCTTTCTACCAGCCTGTCAGAATAAGTTCCATTCCGAGGCCTCCTTGAGAGCGATAACCGAATCGCTGAAGCAGACCAGTGCCGTCCAAAAGTTTTTGCTAATTAGGCATTTAATTAGCCAAATGTGACAAGAGTGAATACAGGGCAAGAACAACTTTGAAATCATATTAATCAGGATGAGCATTAAGCAGCGTTCTGCAATGAAGTTTAAATATTTGCCTTCGAAATACTTTAATCGCGTTTAGCCACTAATAAGCCAACAATAATTTAAAATACTTTTATGGTGTAATTATGCAGATAGTGTTAAAGGATATTCAAAATTAAGCAGCTCACAACTCGGTCAGAAACGAAATGACTGACACTAGTGGCTAATTGATACAAGTGTGAGATACTGATAAATTTTATTTGATGTTTCGTTGACGTTTAATCATCATCAGCCCGTCTCAGTCAACTACTGGACATAGGCCTCCCCTGAGAGGTTTTTGCTCGCAATGTCCACGCTGGGCATGCGGGTCGTGACACGCAGAGCTCGGCTCCTCGTAAACGCTCACGGCTTCTGGCCATAAGTGGCCAGGGCATTTTACTGTGCTTAAGTAGGCTGTGCCATCCTGTGATCAGACGGTCGCCAGAGCCTCGTCTGTTGTGCTGGGCGCACCACGGCGAGGTGAGGTTGGTGTGGGCTCTGAAGATGGAGCTTTGAACCCCTCACATCCTCCTTAACAGGAGAAACGATATAACCATTAACGCAGCGAGATGTTAATATGTTGCCGGATAATAACAAATTTAAGTCGGCGACACATATTACGACGTTCATATAATAAGAATCAATAAGAATTTTTTACTTGGTCATAGACACTAGACGCTTATTAACATAACTAGAATGTAGTGTATAATACATATATGTAAAAATAATCCCCTGTAAATACTTACCTATTTTATGAAATTAAACAATTTAAAATTAATTACTAATATCACCCAAGGTAATTCCTGAAATAATTAAAGTTTTAGGGAAAATTATTGACAGAGGAAACATGGTAATTTGCAGATATTAATTTGGGTAGGTGGGTACCTATATATGTCGTCACTCAGCGACGCCACAACACAAAGTATGACTCAAAATACGAAATTTTAACAACGTACTCCATAGATGGGCAAAACATTCCTTGCTTACAGGAAAAAAGGGTTAAAACGTTTGTATGTATGATATTATTTGCATAAAACTTAATACACGTACTTCCTGTTGTATGTAATGAAACGCAAAATGCACGTTTGAACATCATCTCCTATGAAAATGTTTGCTCCTATAAAAATGTCTCGATCAAGCTTCAAGCGCGTGGTAGGTAGACAGACGCTAAGAAATGTGCTGTGCTAATTTAATACATCGGAGTTTCAATATCTCCACCTTCTTTTTCGAGGAATCAGTCTTGCCCAAGTTCAGTTATCAATCTGTGTACTAGTAGATTTAACATCACATGAAGGACACGTGACTGCATATCTTAGTTGTAGTGGAAAATAATAATATTACGATATATACCTATTTATACATTTTTATTCAGGAGAGGAATAAACGACAGACAAAGCCGTATGTGAAAATGAAAACATACATATTATTTACTTGAATAGGTAAACTGATATACCAAATATATCGATTAGTCTTTTTATGGTCTTATTAAAATGCAACAATCCGGTTTATGTTAATTTTATTGTCAAATATTTTAAATTTCCCATGCTTAGTTAGTTCAAACACCTTAAAAAAGACTTGTCAGACGTTTTTAAAATACGACTTATTTTCTTAAACCATATGTAATTTGAAAATATCAATATTATATACGTAGGTATATTAATTAACAATGCGTATTCCCATGGGACAAAAACATCGTGGTAAACAAGCACCTACAGCTGATGTTATCCTTATTCACACAACAGGAAAAATCAAAGTAAACAACGATTAAATAAATGAGGTTACACGTGAAGTAATTAAAATTATTATTGTTGTTCCAGGTTACTCATCCCGGTGTTATTGTTGCTGGGAGCTGTGGTCGGTGCGCCGCAAGATACCAATAAGAGTGCTGAATCTTACGTGAAAATACAACCAGTAAATGAAACAATATTCCAAAACCTTACCCCCGAGCTACCAGAGCCTGTAACAGAATCTGAAAATAACGCTTTTAAACGTCAAGTTTTGAATGACGAAGCTACGACGGCGCTCGACCAATCAGAAACGACTACGGATATTCCCGAACCGGTAACGGAAGTACACGAACACGCCGACCAAGCGGTGCAACCGGCTGACAAAATCAAAACACGAACGAAAACCCCAAGTCCGAGGTTCTTCTCAAAATTAAGCTACTTCCAAAAACCTAATTATGTGAGTGGATCATCTTCGAGAAATGTGGTGGAACGAAATAGCAAAAGAAAATTCAAAAGTCGATGTCGCTGCGAAAAAATATGGAACTGCCCGAAACTGCAAATAACTGTTCCTAGATGTCCAGACGAGTATTTTCTATGTTGTTTTTAAATAATGCAGCTCTAAGAATAGACATAGAATACTAGTAGGTCATTGGCTCTTCTGAAGTTGTTCTTTACTGATGATTGGCACTAAGGTACGAAATGAAGTTAGCCTGTGGATTATTATCCACGGCTAAGCACAACGTGTTCTGGAAAACACTAGCGTGGCGAAGAGAAATTCTAGTTATTTTAATGAATTTATAATAACAAGTACATTTTGTAGTAGTTATACATATGTATATTCTATAGTACATTATTTTCTTCGTTATTTTGTTATCTAACCTGGGAGTATTCAAAAATTAAATTAATTGTATCATTTTTAGAGAACTACATATATAAAGATTACGTTGTATTACAACTTTGTACATAAATCCCACCGATTTTGTCTGTAGGCACACATAAAAATTTAATTTGAAATATCTTCCAAAAATTCATTTTCTAAAGATATTTCCGCGAACTGTAACACATGATAAAAAAATTTAGAATCGATTTACTACTCTATAGATAAGGATTATAATAATAAAAATATATAAATACATTTTGTTTTCATTATAAGGTGCTAAGCATACTCAGATTTTATAAAACTAATCCGCACGAAGCTGGTTTTTCAATAAAAACTGCAAGGTACTTTTGACATCCAAAACTTGACTGCCTCGTTGGTCGAGTGGTTGCAAGCGCGACTACTGATCCAGAGATCCTGGGTTCAAATCTCGGGTCGGGTACTATTGGGTTTTTCTAGTTTTAAATTCCTAGTAGTAGCTAATAGGCTCGCCACCTATTCTATAGTGGGACCTAAACGTAGCTGGTGAAAAGTAGGAGCGTAGTGCACTCCTCTACGGGGATTAGAGACGTGATTTTACGTTTATAATATTGAGAATAAAAAACAACCGCATTATTGAATACATGTATTTAATTATGGCCATTAATAATTATTTAAATATGATAAGTTATAAGAGAACATGTAATAAAATTAAATAATGGTTGAAAATAAACAATTTCTCAGTAAACCATAAAGTTAAATACAGTTATAAAGGCAACTTGAATTTTGAGATTTTGCTTCTGAAAATATGACAATTTCTTAAACAAACAGATATTATTCTTAGCTAGTTTCGACAGTTTAGAAATTTTTTAATGCGATATTTAACTGACTTTTACTGGCCCGTTGCTACAGTGGTTAGCGAATCTGACTGCTGGGCCGGGGGATGTGGGTTCGATTCCCATTCAGAATAAATATTTGTGTGATAAGCAACAGAATTTATTGTGACATGGTGTAAAAAAAGTATTAATATAAGTATTTATATTTATATGTATGTATGTAGTTTATCAGTTGTCTGGTTACCATAACACAAGCTCTCTTGATACTTACTTTGGAATCAGATGTCCATGTGTGGAGATGTCCAAATATTAATTTATTATTCATTTATTTATAATGCTACGTTATTTTTATTTGCATTTGCATTCGACAGTTAAAAATTCAAAATTCATTTAATAAATCGTAAGCAGAATCTCAATATTCAAGCTTATAAAAAAATAACAGAAAACAACCTAGACACTTTATATTTATAAACAAAATAATAAAACCATTCAATAATCCAACACAAATAATCAAATATATAGGAAACCTTATGTAATAATAACTGGAGACATTTATTCCTATGATTAAAATGCTGAGAAACGACGTACATTTTTTCTCGCTTTAAGCTACCATAGATATAATAATATTAAATAAACACGTTGAATATGCCTTAACATACATACTTATCCACTAGTCTCACCGCGAGCGGGTCAGCCACAGTCGATAAAATATTACATCTTCAATTCATACGCCATTTTGTTTGAACTAACGAGAATGCACCAGCTTTACATTTTTACTTACTTTTCTTACCATTTCACAAATGATCATAATTTTAAGATGAAACTAAACACATTCCCAAACAAATTAATCCTAGCCTTTTTCGAAATAATAGACTATGTATGAATGGGCACATCCTCCGTGAGGTTGATGTGAGTCGCACGATCACAAGGCTCTCCTTCCAAATAAAAATAATTCAAGATAATTCCAAAGTTCGTTATACAGTTACAGGATGCTATTTTTGGCCACTTACAAAATTAAATAGGCTTTTTCATTTGTATCGACACGCCCTAGTTTCTCTTGTACAATCTCGTGTTAAATACCCGCTGGCGGTGGACCAGTTCCTAATGGGCGCAGCCAAGAAAGAAGCCTCAAAATTCGTATCCCGTCTTCATTCCTAGAAAAATGTTGGAAATATAAAAAAAATCTTACAACATTTTTGGTTTAATTTTAATTATTTTTTATTTATAAATCCGATCCATTACCAGGTAATGATTACCTTAATTTTGATCACACTAAAATTGTCGTTAAAACCAGGCCCTTCGGTAATTAGGAATGATAGGTGCGCACGGGTCACTTGAAACAAGCAGACACGGCAAATAACTTTTATTAAAAAGCTGCTCAATGCATTCAAATATTTTCGGCCATAAAATAACCTCATGGATGGACTGAGGCCTTGTCTACGGTCGCCAAACTGTAGCGGGTGCGCATATCATTAGTGTATGTGTGAGAGAGAGAGATATTTCGATTTAAAAAAATAGGACCATATTGTGTTTCCTTTAAAAACAATGCTGGAATAGTCCATGGTCCTACTGAAGTTGAGATAGCCATGCTGAGCAATCCTATTTGATTTATATGTTGCCTTTCGTGGAATGGGCTTATTAAATCAATATCTTTACGGTCGTTTAATGTCAGCAAAAAAAATTATTATGTCATAACAATTGAATGTAACAATAATTAAGTTAATACTAAGTGTTGACATAAATATTGTTACAAAGAAAAATAACATTTTTTTTTGTACGTAACAATTACTACTGTTACTATTGCC
>DWFY01000434.1:0-10040 GCA_018246875.1 Creonpyge creon creon | reverse complement strand
CCCGAAGAGGTAGGCAGAGGAATGCAGTACACTCCCACGTGTCACCAGTTACGTTGACGTCCCAATATGGAATAGGTGGTGAGTCTATTGCAATACACCGGGCACAAATCCAAAAAACTTAAAAACTTAAATGAAACAGAGAAAAGGAATCCGCTGACTGTTTAAAATAGCTTGGTCTAATTATTTAAAATATCCATATAATTTAATTACTAATATTTCTAATGTACATAACAGTACATCGAATGTGCTCAAAGTAGGACATTTATTTAAAGCCCACGACGAGCGGACGATAACAAATTAAATCATTTCTACTCACAATTGCTCCCAATTGCTAGTACTAAGGGCTAAGTAATTGATGTCGTAAACAGTAAGCTTTATAGCGATGAGTTAAATCTCAGAAAATCCGCCATAATGTACAATATACAATAGCTTTGTGAAACTTAATTTTGAAGCGTTGCGTTAACCACGGAGATTAATAAAAATCTTAAGTAATTATCAGTTTTAAATATCAAAAACTGATCGAAACGTGAACTTACTTAGCAGTCGATATTAATTATTATTTTCAGAATAAAGTAAAGAGAATTTGCAATGGAAACTGAATCTGTAAATGGAATCTGAATCGAAACTTTTTCAAAGATTGACAGAAAGACTCTTCGTGATCTCTCTAAAATCAAAACACACGTTTATAAAACCGGTACAACAGTTACACGGCCAGCTAGAAGATAGGATTAAGTACTTAACAACAATTAAGTGGAAGCAAGGGGCTTGATTACAGTTATAAATAGAATCGTGATCGCTACACGTCGAGTTGATTTATACGGCGATATAGATGAAGGGATAAAATTAGAAATTAGAACGATTGAGATAGATGCATACAAGTTCACACAAACATTTCATGATTATTATGTTATAAAATATTTTTGTGCTATTTGAACACTGATAGTTTTAAACTTAATATGGCCCTCAGAAACCACAATTACACCTATGCAACATCCAATTTTTGCCATTACTTCCATTAATATGATGGTCTGCAAGAGAAAGGTGAAAATAGACTCGGAGTATAAATAAAGAATCTTATCCCCAAACAATAAAATACATACGCAAAAAATAAGTGAGTAAATGCTTCAAATTAAATAACTTTGAAAATGAAACAGTGAAAAGTGTAATGTACGATGTAATTTTTTTATCTGTATAACTCATAACCCAAGGAGCTTCATAGAATTATAAGGCATAACAGATTTGATTTAACGATTTAATTACAATCACTGTAACCGATATTAAATGTTACAATCACTGATGTAATTCCAGAACCGTTTCGATACAATTACGTGTTATTATACTTAATTGTTAACGCTATTACTGTGATGTACCAAATCACACACAACGCACCATTAGCCGCGATCAAACCATCACTCTCATAGATACCATTGATGCTTTATTTAATGATTCCGGTAGAACGATCATCTTTCGAGTTATCGTCAATTTAAGTTTTAACTTTGCTTTCTATCTAAACATAATAGGAGTTCTAACATTACAAATACAATGTTAATTAAGGGGCATATTCTACAGTAATTTGGGTGATTTAAGTTTTATTATCTAAGATGATATATCTGTAACGTTCTTGGTATATAGGCTCAACACTACGCCCGTAAACTGTTATAATATAGCATGTAATATATATACATAATATTACTGATGAATAACAAGATTTATATAAAGCAATTACGTAAATTTGAACATAGGAAAGTTAGTGCATATTATGCATTAACAATTCAAAATAAATGAGATAAATTATTCAATTGCCTAGACACAATTCATAATTGCAGTTCATTTAGTAATAAAATAGATTTAGCTTTTGATCAAGAATTAATTGGTAATATTCCTAAACAACTTGGTGCTGTAACAAAAACAAGCAATCACATAGAAGCCGTCAACGAAACGGCTGTCTGAGTGACACGAGTAATTATTACAGTCGTCCTGGGTGATAAAGTCACTTTTTGTGAACTTTATGTTGAAGAGAATAAGCTTGAAAATTGATTAGGCATAATGTCCTTGTGAGATGTAGAAGGTGTAACTGATTTCGTAAACACAGTTCATTTTCGAACGCGCTCGCGTCCAGACCTCTAGCATTGTATGCAAATTGTCTTCAAACCTCAAACTTATTAATTATTGTTGCTGCGCACAACCATGAATAATGAGCACAGACAGACGCCAGCACGGTCCAGACGCAAAGTTGGTTCTATAGAAATGTTCCAAGTTAAAGCCGCTGAATGTTATCATTTAGATAATACACCCAAAATAATAAATGATACTGCATGCAAGCTTTTATTTCAAATTTCATCAAAATCGCATATAATTGCCAATACGTGATGATATATCATGATTAAAAAAATGAAAAGAGAAGTTAACTAAAGATAAATTATGCAATTTCAAACAACAGTTGAAAAACAAACAAAACGTGACAAAAATGAAAAGAACTGTTAACGAACCATTAATTTCTCGAACTTCAAAACCTCAAAAGGTCGTATTTCATCTCAACCGATCTTTCAGGTACACTACACATCATTAACATCTGTTGAAAATTTGGAACAGTGTCCGTCTGTGGCACTCGAAAACAAAATACGATACATCTGGCCACCGTACTACGCGTGCCTTCAAATGGTAATTAGTTGGAGAACCATTATTTTTGATGATACACATATGACAGGATCTTAAGGCACAGTTACATTAAATCGGACCATGTCAGACCGTAATAAGGGATGTTGCTTATTATGTAAGAACCGAGGAATTTTTTTATCCTTCAAATATCAAGGCATTGTTTTCTTTGCATCCAAACATTAAAAACAATCTTTAAACTCTATTCAAATGAATTGGGAAATCTAAAGCGATGACTTATTGCCGTTTCTAGATATTTCAAAACCAGAATATTACATACAAGTATATTAATATAAATAGGTAAATGACAACATATTAAGAAAAGTTCGATAGTTGACATCGGACAGACATTGATGCATGCAATATTTATTTAAATCTAATAAGTAAGCAGCAGGCTTGTGGCTATTAGATGTTAAGTAGCCATGTCGGGCAAACACTTGAAATATGGACTTAGTTACATGTTCCGGCTTTGAGAGGCTTCATAAACCGCGGGTATAGCGTCACCCGTATGCGCAGAAGATTATTTAGACTAGAGATTTAAATCTTCTCCTTAAGTAGTGTCACAAAGTGGATCATAACTAGTGTTCTGTTACTTCCTTCGCTTATTCTACTTTTTGTTTCGTGCCACTGTCGTTAAGTTGAGCTTTCGACTTAGGTCAGGTTAATGACTGCTACTTATGACATCCGAAGAGTGAGAACAATCAATTGTATGTATAGGTGTGAGAGAGAGAAGAAATTTATGTACTAGTATGGTGTCATTATGTTGCTATATTTGTATTTTTGGACTCGATGTTAACTTTTTAACAAGTCCATAACGAATGAGGATACAAGCCATCTAGTTACTGATCGTTGTACCTTCTGGACATCTTCGGTCTTCAAAATTATTGAAATACGTCCTGAGATTATGATTATGAGAGATTATGCATTGATGCATCGCTACTCCAGCGAAACTAAATTAGAATGCTCTGTGTCTCAGTCTGCATATCCTTCAAAATAGACCACTGGTAGTTCTTACAATTGCTAGGCAGATTTCTTAATGTCATTAGGAAAACGTACATGTGTCTCTTAACTTGCTTACCATTTGTGTTATTGCAGCTTTATGTCCATATTTTTTTAGTATGGATGAATCTGGAATCACTTTTGAGACGGGTTATTCGTGTAAGGCCTACTATTACGCTATCGGGTTCGAGAGTTATCCAACATCCTTAAAGCTTCTTGTTTTCTCAGACAAAAGCTTCATCAAAACGACGGTTAGGAATATAAAGTGGAAAAACATAAACGCAGCTTCCGAAATTCAGCCCGTATGGTCCAAAAATATTTATTACCGACCACTCACCACAGGTCGGCTCCCGAATTTTTGGCCATATTTATCGCCACTAAACATTTTTGGCCCGTATCTGAACGTCAATTCCGGGAGCTGCGCTTTTCCACCGCTAAGTTATGTGGGGTTTTGGAAAGTTTTTGTTTTTTGTTTCTCGATAAATAATTTCGATGCAAGACTTTCGTGGGCAAGTTTTTTGAGTTTAAAATTTATTTATGTATTTACGTGTTACATATTTAGCGGTAATGACGTATATTTTATGGAAATCTAGAACATGAGGAACGACCGTCCTTCAGAACCATTCCTGGATCGCTATGGCTTAAGGCGCGTCAAGAACGGTAAAGAAAGCTCTCCAGAAAGCCCGCAATGTATTACCCATGTCTCAGGTATTGCATAAGTTTACAGGCAACGGTGCTCACTTACCATCAGGTGTCCCGTCTGCATGTTTACCAGACAAATTTATAAAAAAACTTATATCTACAACTCAGTATTATTTAAGACTGATTAGGGACCTACACGTTCTATGGACAATATTGATCAGTAACTTCATGTCGTCCTACAAATTGACAATGAGGTACTTGAGTAAATAAAGTGTTTGAGTACGTCGATATATTTTTACTACGGTTGTAAACTAAGAGTCTACGCCAGCTACTATATAAATTGACCCATGACGGGTGAGTGTTATGGACGTTCGGCTACTGTGCCGTGTTGGGATGACACCAGCGGTGGCCAACTGGTTTTATCGAGATATAAACAAAGCTACTGTTGTAAACCATACTAGGAACACGCAGTCAGACTTCATCCAATGTACCATATTAAACGTAATGTAAATAAATGTAACATTATTAATCGTAGAGATAAAAATATATTTAATTTAAAATGTGACACATAAATGCAGTGTGCTTACTACGATTGACAGTGACAGACAAAATCAAGGGATTAGTGAAAACTTTATTTCTATTTGATAATAGATGCATACATTCAGAGACTTTCAGTGGGGTTGGGTTACAGTGAATTTTCATAGGTATTAAGAATGTTCAGTTAAACGGTGTCACCATATTAGATTTGGTGACTTCGATTGGTGTATAATGTAGACTATGGGTTTTTGACTAGATACACTAGATACAAGAACAGAGCATTACAAACAGACCGGTCACGGTAAACAAACGTAATTATTAACTCATCGATTTATCCATATATAAGGAGAGCACAAAAAACGTATTTCAATTGTAAGTGCTCGATAAAAAATGAACCATCGACAAGGTATATCACGTGGGCACATCACTCAGGGACAGTGACCCCAAAAAAAGAATGATAATTTATTTTTGAGATACATGTACTATCATGGCATAAATTAAAGGGTATATATTTTCTCTCTTTCTTGTACCACGTGTTTGAGATGTGCTTCAGGTTGTACAGTCTGCAAAAAACTATCGACAATATCCGGAAAAGGTAATAATTTTAGGTTATCCTTTTTACTACGTAACATCACGCCTGTAATCTCCGAAGAGGTAGGCAGAGGAATGTAGTACACTCCCACGTTTTACCAGTTACGTTTAGGTCCCATTAGTGAATAGGTGGTGAATCTGTGTCAATAGTTCTTTTTACTACTGTATTACTTCTTTTTACTTACTGTACAGAATAACATAATAGACATTATATTTTATGTTATGATAACTACGAAACAGCTGACATATTAATGTCAACAGTTTATCAGCAGTTTTTTTAAACTTATTTATAAACATGAAAACGTATCGGTGAGTCCGTTTTGATTAACAAGAAGACATAATAAGCATTTGTTTGCCTGCACGCTGTTAAAAGTTAAGGTGGTTTTAACAAACCCTAATCTAAAATTCTGTTAGGCGTCGGACTATCTAGGCAGTGATTAGAGACTATGTTTCAGGCCTCACGCATTCTGACATATGGCCGTGCCTAGGAACCACCCCATATTTGTTACTAAGTAACGAACTTAGTAAAAGTAACGTATTTAGTGCAAGGAAAAAGCCTCAAATGTCTTTATAAATTTTTATGCTGACGACACATCTTGTAACACACCGAAGAACGAAAACACCCGAACAACCAAGTTCATTGTCAATTGTATTTGTAGTTCATATAAATAATAAAGCGGTTCACATAGTCGTGTGCTTTACCTTATTGCCTTGCTGTTATTTACATAATTATGTATGGAATCGAAATTTTTTATTATAGTTCCCAGTTTATTAGTAATAGATAAAAGTTTGTATTGTTGGTCGGTGGAGAAAAAGTATGAACTTTTCAAATATTGTTGAGAACATCAAGTATTTTTAAATATATTAACGTATCTTTTTCAATTACATCAACACGTGTAAAGTAATTGGAAAAAGAAGTGAAGAAATATAGGTATCATAATATAATTGACTGAGTAACAAGTTATGGGATTATAGGCGTAAACTCCTCTGGGGAGAACTATGTCCAGCAGTGGAGTTAAACAGGTTCATGATGATGATGAGTAATATGAGTAATTGTTGATGATGAACTATATAATGTATTATAATAGTACGTTATGAAAATGACAGACAATACAGAAATTTGTGCATATAATTTTTTTTGTTATTAAACCTAAAAGATTTTCATTCAAGCAACCCCTTCACATTCTGATACCTTTTTTATATAAAGGAACTCATTCAATTATGACAGATAAATATTAAGGTTAGAAAAACATTAGACAAATTACATAAAGTTAAAAGTATCTTCGTAGTATTTCGATTATCGATTATCGAATGTTAATCGATTTAAGGTATTCGCGGGTCTCGTGTCAAATAAATGGAACCTGAACTGAACCACCTTCAACAATATCGCAAAATGATTAAGCTAATGCGTTATGATTTAATTCAAAATCAACAGAGTATTAATTATAACCAATGAACCCGAAATACAATCGCTTTTCGTTCGCAACCCACACCGATATTTCTTGCCCTTTCTAACGTAGTGTTTTCGCAAAAATATGACAGAGATGGATAAAGGTTTTTAGTTTTGTGCGATCGGTACACATTATTGCTGTTCGGTTACGTTCAAACTGGTTAGCTTCTGGTTTTACGCGTTGCGCATGTGTGGGTGTGTAAATTTCGTGTTGTTACTATGTCCGCTCGTGTGTTGTGGTTGTGTGTGTATATAATATTATTATTCGTATTAGATTGAGTTTGAGACGATCACGGCGTTCGTAACACAGGTAGCCAATTTTGTTATTCAATGTTTTTAGTCGATATAATATGTGTATTATGAATTATTGATGCTATTCGTTTGTAAGAAGCTTTTTTGCTGAATTTTATTAACAAGTACGAGATAATTGTAATTGCATATTAGGAATTTTTAATTAATACCTAATCATAATCATAATAGTGATTGGAGTGGTTCAAAAGATAAAAATGGTTATTATGCTTCTATGACGTAAGCATATTAATTAATACTACGGTTGAAGTCGTAAAATGCAACAAACTTAATCAATTGAATACAATAACGGTAGAAATAAATGCCAGTATTTAAAATCTTGTATAAATAAATACATAGCAAAAATAAATTTCGTGATAACACAATGAACGCAAAATATACAGAATAATCTCTAATAATGCGATTTTCCGCTCAAATATTAGGGTGGCATAATTCCTCCATCGCTAGTATAATGCCAGATAATGGTTCCAATTTAGATTTTTTCTGTACCAGCATTAAGGGTAGTAATGCTGACGATAAACTGCGAAATGATCAAAATTATTATTTTTATGGATTACCTTATAAACGGTAAGCTAAAATCATATCAATGTTTTATCTGCCATTTAAAAGTATCCCATTGTAATTTGTACACTTAGTTTTATGTTCGCAATTATCCAAGAGGTTAACTGGCGATATAGGTTAAGGGCCCAATAGATTATTAAGCCAAAACCTCTGATAATGTATCCTAAAGTACTTTCCGAAGATTGTTATTAACGAAGACCAAATCAAGAGCCGCGCGCAACAAGATGCCTATTTAACAGACTTATTGAGATCTGTGACCACGTTATGGTCACGTGCAATTTGTTCGTTTAATAAATAATATACATACACTGATGTATAATATAATATGACAATAAACATAGTCTACAATGTCCACATCAATATTAATTGAACTTGTGGCGTTGTTATTAGTTGAAACGCTCGGTTGTGCCGCGCACGTGTAAAATGCAGAGTTAAGTTACGGAGATATTCCTCGAACTCTGTGACATGTAGGTCTTTAAAAAAGGCCAAAAGAAGTTTTTTACAGCCAATGTATTGACGGCTCCCCAAGTGTTATATGCCAATAAGCGATGGTCATCACTTGGTGGTGATCAACAACAGGTGGATCAACAGCCTGCTTGCTAAGCAAAATCCAATTTCATATCATGTAGTTTATTGAGGCAATATCTAATCTCGCCTCATTTTCGCTCGTCTCTTATGAGAAGCTCTCGTAAAGGATCTTTCATAATGAGAAAATTTAAGGCCTTGGTCTCTCATGCTGGCTAGAAATGGATTGTCCGACTAGGTAGATCTTAGATAACATTACGATGAATAATAAGGTTTTCTTACAACGTTTTCCTTAATCATTGTAACAAGTGATATATCTTAGAAACGCACGTGCCGTAGCAGTCTGAGATGCGTGTCAGTATTTGAACCCAATGACCCGGGAGTGGCAGGCTGAAATTCAAACCAATAGACTATTAGCGCTTACTAAATAAAATAAAGCATTTGACCTAAACTTTTCATCACAAATAGGTAACAATAAAACAAGTATTTTATACCCAATAATCTGCAAAGTTTGATCAAGGACACCGCGCGAATCGATTGATATATAAATTATTATACTACTGGCAACACAAAATTATTTGGTAAGGTTAGTTCGAAATATAGCTAAAAGCAACAGAATAATCCAAAAAGGCGAGGCAAAGGCAAGAGGGAAGAGAAAAAAAATCCGTCACGAACATAGGCTAGGGAGAGAAAAAAAAAAAAGGTTTAAACAAGTTCAACGTTTATTTTGGTTGCGTCCCTTTTGCTCTCGCGTGGTTTTGATATCGCCGTCACTGTCACACCGGTCGAACGCTGGACACCTGTGCTTCAGTTTCCCCACAGTACCAACGACCTCATCTCGGTGTAAACTTGAAAAGGCGCATACATCTTGGAGTGTGTATACAAAATTCAATCATAACTGCGTGTTAACAAGCCTTATATTCGGTTGCAACGTAAATAATTATAGATGTGTTATTTTTCGACGTAAGGCAATTATTGTCGTATACCGATTTGATTTCGAAAGCTCAGCTTTTTTTTGTTTCTTTAATGTGTAATGTCTCGAAATAATAATAAAAGTGGAACACCTGTTTACGGATCTAATCCTATTGTTGAAATCTTTGATGTAGAGCACATAAGGGACTCGATTTTTTGTTGCGAATTTTTTTTTCAATATCTACAACTGAATTAGGGCGGAAATAGAAGAGTCTAGGAACCTGCCGTGTTTGTATGAAGACAGTTATGTATGTAGAAGGAGCACGTCTAGAGGAATAGGGATATTTAACACGCTGTGCTCTCTGGCTACCCTGTAACGGACCTGAGGTGATGATATAATAATAACAGGCTGTTTAATTTTTTATATGTAAATACATGTTCTATCCTTCTATCCTTAATCATCATTAATAAGGATCAGACTTATTGTCAAATGGAATTTTCCAATGGTAAATCTACATGATGATTTAAATTTGGGGTAAGCAGTTAATCTTCATATTTTTAAAGTTGTTCAAAATATTTAAATATAATTGTATACAATACAACACCAATTGATATATAATTACATATATTCTTATATACACATTGTATATAATTATATGCATATATTACATTATTATCATATCGTTACGTCAGGTCCCTTACGGAATGGGTACAGAGCATAGTGCCAAATACGTCTATATTTATACATAATATCAAATGCTAATTTACACGCGAAGATCTTCCACCGAATTACTGCATCAATCTATCCTCTTTTCGTCAGATTGTTGTCAGAGCGACAAAAAAACTAGCACGCGGTACG
>DWFY01000433.1:0-10046 GCA_018246875.1 Creonpyge creon creon | reverse complement strand
CAACTATTAATTTGCACTGTTCGCCTCATCGCAACAATCTGTTCCTGTAAATTTGCCAAAACAGTGCGTGTAATATAAATTTGAAGGTTTGACAGATGGCCAAGTCAATGGTGCCAGGCTCTATTTGTTTTGAGCGTCTCTATAAATTGTAATGTTGATCCGTTGCGAAAGCGGAAAATCACCAAAACTTTAACGCCAGATGGACTACGTCCAAGCTTTCTCCGAAATCACAAATTTGACTTATTTGTCTCACTTTAATATCTAACATATATTTAAAACCATTATAAACTTAGTAATCCCAATTAAATTCGTCTTATTCTGGCAATTTATTATTAAGATTGTCGTTTTTTTTTAAACGTCTAATAAAGGACTTCCGATGGTGACGGTATTTTGGGTGGTACGGAAATAAGACTACTCGTGAAACTTAAAAATTGCTAACACTGTGTTAGTAATATGTTGCCAAATTAATAATAGATACATAGAAATATATTTTCCTTGTTCGCTAATTTAAAATGTTGTAAAGGAACTGTAGATTGTCTTTTATTAGCGCCATTCCGCTGCAAAAGCTTTTTGTTAATTATTTTTTTTGTTATATTACATACTCATCGCTGATCACGTCGAATGAAGTGATTGACTGAAAATATCGATTCGCAGGTCGAGTCGAGTGATGTCATAGACAAAATTGCTTTATCAGTCATGAAATATCTCATATTTCATAGCGTGTGTTTGCGGTTCTTTTCCTTATTGCCAAAGATTTACGGCTACGAATCTATTCTTGACCAGCAGTTTGTTCTGCTTGAATATTTCTAATTGACAGTATTTGTTACTATTTAATCGATCTTATGTATATAAAAAAAATCAACGTAACATCACGCCTGTAATCCCCGAAGAGGTAGCCAGAGAAGTGTAGTACACTACCACATTTCAGCAGTTACGTTTACGTCCCTTCATGGAATAGGCGGTGAGCTTATTGCCATGTACCGGACACAAATCCAGACTCCAAACCACTGCTAGAATTTGTAACTAGAAATTCTAGTTAGAAAAATCGGACAGCACCCGACCTGGGATTTGAACCGAGGCTCGTTCGGCAGTCGCGCTTGCAACTACTCGACCAACGAGGTGGTCAAAAATATATCAAACCGAATTAAAGTAAGTATATAATCAATAATTAAAACCAAGATATCGATAAAACAAACAAATAAAACAAATTCCACAAAAGTATCCAAATGTTGGGTTCTCATGCGATTTACATTCCATTTTAATTAATTTTACGCGTTTTGTTGTTTAAATGTTTATTAACACCAATGTAAATACGGACGAAATTAGAGTTATTATTTTCGCGTTATTCTAAATCGAGGAAAATAATGCGGTCATAAACTTGATATTATTATCCAACTCGTATATTTGTCGCGGCTCGCAGCGGCTAGTTGGCAGCTGTCCAGCGGCGTAAGAATTTAATAGTCGCGCTTGCGCACTTGTTCCATCTGCAGATCTGATAAGTCTAGAGTGCTACTATAATATTATCTGTATTTTAGATATATAGTTAATGGCTTAAGTTGGCATTTTGCAACACAACTAGCAATAAATGCAGTTTTGACCAAAATTGTATAAATTGGTTGTCAATCTATTTATTATTAGTAATTTGACGGTCCACATTGTGCTATTGGATCACAAAAATGGAACTTCGATATTGGCACCCAACTACGAACTAAACTTATAATGTAGACAGATTGTATCTAAGTGTGCACCGCGTACCTATCTACTTTCCATGTAGTATCTTAGTTTTGTCTTCCAAACACTTTTTATTTTTCTGATGCCTATGACGTAAGTCTATTATAACAAAAACTACAACGTAGTACGTAATACGAAGGGAAGAACGTAAACAAACGCCCTCCCTCGGAAGCCTGGGCTTATAAATTTACTCCGGCCTCATAATAGAGCCATAAGTCCCTAGTCCCTAGCCATTTCCGGATTGAACGGTCGTTGCCAAGGACGGGCGAGGGGGATGGCGCTATATGAGCGAGGGAGAAAGGTGTCAAACAAAGATGACCCTGAACGTAGCGCAGTGGCCTACTCCCACTCCCGGCGATCAATAGGGAATCGTAGGACTTCAGTGCGGGGTTGTGGAATTATGTCAATGGGTGCCAAAATTGCCGAGGGTCTGAATAATATCGCAAGCTTCGAGAACAGTATTACGTCAGAAGGTTGACAACTGTGTCGCAAATGATGCAGTCTATTAGAGTAAAACTCTACGTTTCTTTTATACGAAACTGAATCAGATTTCAGTGGAAGATTACCCTCATTTATTAACACTTGATAGTTCCATGACATTTGGACCTGTGTCGGAGGCGCTAGAGGCAGTTAACGGAGTCGAGCGCTTGTTGACATTAGCCGTCGCCTGAGTCCACTTGAACTTTAAACTGTGTTTTACTAAGTATTTAGGCGCATATGCCTGAAAAACTTAGGATAAATATAAAACATGACACTTTTATGAATAATTTACATTACACTCTAACAAAGGAATGTGTTATAGCGATTTATAACAGCGCACGGATTGCGATGCCTTGTTTACATTAGGCGAAATTTTTCGCGGGTTCGAACAATACTGCGTTCATTTTGAATTATCCAGTCTTTTATTGTTGTTCTCGGTTTATATGAAATGAGGCTAATGGTGTACCTGAGATTAATAACTGTCTTGTAGCCGTCGAGAATTAAGCTGGGCTTGGAGTCTGAATGTGTTACGTCATCTTTTGAAAAAGGAACGCGATAATGCAGATACAAAGTACTCTTACGTTGTTGCAGTGACGCTCGCTAAGGTGTGCTTATTTATAAATAATAATTAACGTTATTATTTATGCTATTAAAATGCCAAATGAGCTAAATAGATAGCGATGAAAACTTTTTGACGGTGAGCGGGTATATTAAGCTTTTCAGTTACAGTTTCATTCCATTTTTCATTATATTCGTTAATGAATATTCATTTTTCTTGTTCATTTTAATGTTCAGTTCAATATTCTGTTTTTTTTTTTTAAATTTAGAACAAAACAAAATTGATTATTTATTCATAATGTTGAACAATTGTAAAATATAGTCACTTTAACAAATAAATATTTTATTTCGCTCTCTAAAATGGAACACGATATTATGTTTTCTGTTTTTGGCAATTATATGTTTAAATATGAATGCGAAATTGTAATGTGTGCTACAATTTCGTAATTGAATATAACGGATGTCGTGTTGGTTTTCAAATTAAGCAAAATTTTTAAAACGTATTATTTACTTTAATTAAGGTTCTGAAACTATTCAATTTAATGTGAACGCTAAAGGCTAGGTATTAGTGAATATGTTTATGTGTGAAACAAAATGTCCACTAATAATGTCCAAGCCACGTATGGTTTTCGAAGAACTTATTTTTTAACTGTACAGACTAGCAAACAAGCAGACCACTGATATATAGTATTTAAATCACGTCGCATAGATTTATGTAAACGTAGACACAAAGCACTAGATTTCGTTCGAGCCTTTGACAACAAACAATTCGTACGGAGACCACAGATGACACATAAACTCCGCGGGCTCAAGGTTGCCTTAGAGAACCGGTTTCAAGCATATGTTAAACTAATAAAATCTATTAGCGACTTTTAGCGAATTATTCTTAGCAAACGTAAAAAGACCGTCTTCCTCATAGCTACACGTATGAAGGTATAAACTCCCGAAGTCGTAAATCCGTATGAGATTCTTCGTAACACGGACTGATAACAGATGTAAATAGAGGTTCTTAGGGTGGATATTATGCGTTTGAGCATTAAGGTATTGCTCTTCTTATCATCGTCATGAACCCATTTATCGTTCTACTGGTAGACACAAGTCTCCTTTCAGAATAATAAGTGTTAAGGTCATAGTCAGTCACGTCGTCCAAGTGCGGATTTAAATTATGTACCGGCGCTCCAAGCTCCTTCACGAGTTCCCGCCAATTGCAGCTAGATCGGGGCGGAAACTCATTTCATTAACAATGATTTAATACATCGTTTAATTTTCGGTATGCGTATCGCGTTAAATATGTACAATTGCTACGAAGAACGGAACGTTAATTGATTAACCAGCTGTTTCGATCGCCATTCAGCCATTGTTGTTCGAACAGTTTTGCGACGCAAAAAATATTTTAAAATACACCTGTATAATTTCCAACTGGAATTTTACATAATGTATGACGGAGTTTGTTTAATTTGTATGTATGAGTAATCAGTAAGTATTTATGTAAATAGGTATATGTAATTGTAATATCATCGTCCCCAACATCATCATTATTATTATTATCATCACCGTGACGGAGATTCATGATATTGTACAAACTTGTATATTATACAGATTAGCAATAGAAATAATTTAATTTAAAAATTGTGAACCACCGGTACAGGCTGTATTAATTTCTGTCTATAGACCTGCAACTCCAAAATACCTCTTACGTAGGTACTGAGTATATTTTTAAAGCCTTGTTTAGGATTTGATTAAGGAAATTGACATATGAAGGCCCTCTAAGACGAGGAGCCCGCCTCACCTCCCCTCATCCCGTTCGTCCACCACTGCATCAACATTTTCATCAATCTTTTTGTTCTTCCATGCTGAATACGGATCTCCTCACGGAATGAGAAAACTTAAGGTCATAGTAAAAAAAAGGTCTAATTAAAATAATAATATTAATTGTAAAATATCTATGTATGTATTATCTGTGATAGCAATATAAGTATGTATATTTATAAAAAAAATCAGGATACAATATTGCACGGAAGGCATTTCAATTTATCAATTCGCTAATTGTTATTGGAATTATATAATACATTCGAAAAGTCCAATTCAAACATCGACCTTGTCACATTCACGTTGATATTCAATTGTATTATTTACAATTTAACACATGTCTTATACATATGGGCTCGTATACTATAGTGGCACTATTTTATACTGGACGGGTATGTAAATATATATGTATATTAGGCACAGTATATTAAATTCATTTGCAAATTTAATTACAAGTAGGTACCGTGCGCCCGGACTATTGGATCGGCCTTTGGAATATGTACCAGAGGAAACACTACAAGCATTTCCATTCATCAGACAGCAATAGTAATGGTCGGTTTTGATCGTCCTCTAATAGTGACAGCCTAGTAGTTTGTGTCCTGTCAATGAGAACTCTATTACGGCTATTTTTCTCGAATTACATGTAGGGACGATGATACCTATTATGGATTCTGACTCTTTCAGCGTTAAGATTTTTGTAATATAAGAAATCAGGTTACACATAATAACATCCGTACATTTTCTCATATTTATTCAGCAAACATTCCTTTGCACATCTATTTCCATGATAATATTAAAAGTCAGATAAAAATGCTGGCTGCTGTTTAATACTGCTTCTGACATTTCTATTTTCCGCTCTGGCAACCTGCTTGCTTTTTAAATAGAATGATTGTTTTTCAATTAAAGGGTTGGTTAATTTGTTTTTTTTGTTTGCTTGGTTTGGATATCCTGAGCATACTTTAAGGAACAATAAAAATGTTTTTTTTTGTATTTATAAAAAATAATGTTACTTAACTGTATAAACCCGATTTATAACTTTTGAAATTATATGTTATTGAAAATATGATATTCAACTTATATTTTAAAAAATGTTAAGTGTACGATAATAGACTCACCACCTATTCGTTGATGGGACATAAACAGAACTGATGAACCGTGGGAGTGTACTACAATCTTCTGCCTACCTCTTCGGGGATTACAGGCGAGATGTTACACTTTTTAAAAGTATAAAATATACTTATTAAAATGGTTTGTTTTGCAGCGAATGTACATTTTTCAATAGTTACACGATTATAATAATAATGTGTTATAATTTTTTTGTCTGGCAACCCGTAGTTTTCCAGCGTGGCGGACTAGGGTCTTACCTTTTTTATTCTGAGACCTGTGTCCGACAGTGGAACGATAAAAAATATGATGATGATGAAATTTTATTTACATGAAGTAATTCTAGTAGCTTTTGTTTATAACAAACAGGAACACGTAGGTGCAACGTAAAACTTATTGAGGTATTGTAATATTAGCTAAGTGCGCCAAAACAATTAATGTCGTTCTATCGACTCGTAATTCAATATTCTGAGGTAACTAAGGGTGTCACTGTTCTCGGAGATTCGTATGTCGAATTTTTCGAACTATTACTTAACATTTCATCGCGGCCGGAATGCTGTTTTAAATTCGCTTGCATCCCTTAACAATTTTGTTCTTCTACAAGAATCTATGAAAATCGATGCAAAACTAAACTGTTGCAATTCACTGGGATGTCTGTGGTAAACGACAGGTACAAAAAATAAATGTGCTCGGAATTATGCTGACGTCAAGAACAATTTTTAATGTACTTTTTGTATGGATAGTCAACGAGTGGTGGTCTAAAAGTTTTAACTAAGATTTATTTAAATTCTTTCAACAAAGGTGACAACCCTAGCAGAAACGACTTGAAGAGCAACGTCATCAATGCAGCAGTTTTACCAACAGACCATTAAATTCCGACGCAGCAAATACTTCGGCGTAATGAATGTTGTTTTAGTATCGCTTGCCGTATTACCTACAATTTAAAGATAACATTGAATATCGGCATTGGTCATTAATTAACAACGGTTGCATTAAGCCCGTAAGTTTTTTTTTATGTGAAGAGAGCAGGAAAAGAGCAGGCAGCATTTACAACTGTGGGACTGTAGGTGTTACTCAGTACAATTAGTATAAGTTGTTAGTAAGATAGTCGATGTCGGCTGAATCTACAGAAACTTTGGCAATCGCATTATTGGACATTTAAGACAGATATTACAGCAGACAAACACTGATATTTTATTTAATAATTTTTTTCTCTTTAATAATTTACTAAATCCGTGTCGGGGCGGAGTAAGAATACATTCCCGGACCCCGTGCCGGGATACAGGGTGTCGTAAGAGGCGAGTAAACCCGGCGCTGGCGGATCGTGGTATGACGTTGCCTGCCTAGGCACAGCTACATGCCCTGGCCGCCTTTGAGCAGCAGCGTAGGCGACGCGAGAAGCTGTGCTCTGCGATCCCCAACCTGCATGCCCAGCGTTGGGGTTATGAGTATAACTGGACTGAACAGTCGACTGATATAGGCTGATGATGATGATAAATTTACTAAACAGCGATAAATTATTGTTTATAAGTTTAGACTAAATGTTCAGTTATATTTTAAGACATGCTTAATGTTACTGCTGCTTGTGACTTGTCGTGATCTCACCAAGCGGGACTTGTGGAAGACCAACCCTGGTAGTTCCTTAACAAGCAGCACAATACTGAGCTCGGTCCGTTTTGTAGTGATTAATGTATGCATTTTGTTACATTGTTTTAGTATAGATACTCACTATGAATAAATTATTTTTCTTTTTACTAGATATAACTTTGGAGATTCAGTATATCCTGTTGTTATTAAAACTTTGATGGAATGGTTCATCTTTAGTATATACGACACATTTTTCATAAATCGGTGGATGCGTTCACCGGATTTTCAAATATAATAACATACCCATATAAAAATATGTGTTACCTGAAAATTGTGTTCTTACTTAAATCTTACTAATAACTAATTAATTTAGAATTGAAATAATATAGCCTCACCATCTATTCAATGGTGAGACGTAAACGTAACTGGTGAAACGTGGGATTGTACTACACTCCTCTGCCTACCTATTACAACAAGCGTGATGTTACTTTACGTTATAAATAATAATTCGTTTCTTGACTCAAAAAGGGTAGAATTGAAAGGAAATAATAAATGAAAATATTTGTAGATGACTCACTAACGTTACAAGATCGTAATGGATTACGATATTTGCACCTGTGATCGAATATCGCCAAACCCGATTTCCAGGTGCTCACAGCTGTGTTATCACGTGGTCTGTGTAAGTGCTCGTTTTGTTATATAATGTTTAAAATGAATACATTACAGTTATATTCACTTTCTTATTATTTACGATGTAGGAATTAATACAATTCAATATTTGACGTAGCTGTTAGCATAATGTTTATAAATGTCAGCGCGCGTACAGCTATCTTATTGCGTTTTTTGTCAACAAAATACATGAGCAGTACGAATATAACTATTCACTGAAAATATCGTATTCATCATCAACGTTAGAGGCGGGAAAGTTTTCAGGGATCCGCGGAATGGTTTAAATAATAACTGAGAATATTTAGAAGTAATAAAAGTAAATTCGTTTCGAGGTTTTATGGTAATAATTCTATTTTAAAATGATGTACAGAGTTTACTTTGACGGGCTATCTATTTAAGCGATATTACATTGAAAATAGCGTCTGAATGGTTGCATCGTCACGCCAGGTCCTTTAAGGGGTAGGTAGGGAGCACTGAATGCTACATATCTCTCCTAATAGACCTGGCCTACTTTTTCTAATTTTATCACTCTCTTTATAAATGGTAATTAATTAAAATGAAGTAATAAAACAATGAGTTCAAATCGGTCGTAAGATAAATCTTTGTATATAGGGAGCTACTATCAATGCAGTTTTTGTGTAAGGAATCAGCAAGTACAATGGAACATTATCTTATTTTAGTTCTATGGATGCAGTTAGGAGTATATAATAAATAAATAATATTGAAGCATAGCCCGTTCTAATTAAAAAAAAATCTTTTCATGTCATGTCTGTCTGAATTCCGACTCGACCTTTGCTGTATTTTATTTATTCATTTTTAAGCCACGTGCTTCTCCAAGGTCTCCGCGCAGGCGATAAAATATTTTAAATCTATTTTTACACTTCCCGAATACCGCGCGGTTCTGGTTTCAATTTGCGCAAACTATAAAGGAAGGATTGGTAACCATTAGCGATTATTTGTCCTCGTTTGTGTTTTTTATTACACCCTAGTAACTAAATGGACACTACTTTGAGTATTGTTGCGTATTAACAAAATGTTCAGCGATTGTTGTGCACTAAAAGTATAAATTTTAAACCGATACCTTTTTCAATTAATTTAAATATCGTTTAATAAAATATGTGTTATATATAAATATACGTCATACGAACATTTTTACTTAATTAAAACATTCTTAGATTTTGAATTTGGCACCGAATCTAAGTGTCATTTAGCATCAATTACTTTATAGTGGCGATCCTAAATTAATTAATACGGTACAGTGAAACGGAAAAGCGGTTTATGTTGATGGTAATAAGGAAATTATCAATTCTATAGAGAGCGTTTTATTTTTAAATTTCTGGCTGAATCGTATTTAATAATCATATTATTAAATCATCACGCCAGGTTCCTTACAGCATCTGAGAAATATCGTGCCAAATATATCTATCCTTAAACACTTAACGTGGCTTTAATGAACATGATACCGTAATTCCTTTTTATTAACAAACAAACGGACAAAACTCATTATGTCCAACAATTATCTTACGCAATTTAATATCAAAAATATTATGGTTTTATAATAATTATTTTTAATAATATTTAATAAATAGGCGCGTATTCAACACAGGTGATAAGAAACCAGCTGTGATAACATCGTAGCCGCGCTCCGGGATATACAAATCACTCACGCAAATATCCACTTTACGTTATCACTGAGAAAACAATGTTTGTTTAAACCACAATGCCTTATCACACAAATCCTCCGCGATTTGCGTTCCACATTGGTCTTATATTTATCTATATGACATACAAATATGTGTGTAGGTCTACATGTGTATCTAACGATATCTTTTCAGTTAGGTGACCTACTAAGTTACATACTAATAATATCTGGGCTAATGTTACTGGCAGCCCTATTCTTACAGCCCTAATTCCTGTTATTATTAACTGACACTAAGAGTCCCATTTTAAACTGTTCATAGGCATTCGCTGCTCTATTCAGTTTGAAAATCCTACCCGTTTTCTATTTATTTATTTATCCTTTATTGTTGGTAACAAAGGGCGGACTTAATGCCAAGTGGCATTTTCTACCAGTCAACCCAGGTGATGATGAGAAGTTGGGGCAGGCA
>DWFY01000432.1:0-10060 GCA_018246875.1 Creonpyge creon creon | reverse complement strand
GACGACGGCAGGGCGCTCGGGCCGGCGCTGGGCGCTCAACACAAGCCGCTTCCAGCAACACTACTGCACATTAGAATTATAGCGCAGAAACTTCTGACTTCAGACTATATATTTTACAGTCAGGGGGAAAACCTTCACAGGGTACCCCGATAACCTGACTTAGATACCTAGTCGTGTACGATTTTTACCGCACTAAATCCCGCTCGCACCCCGTCTTCTGCGACAAGAAGTGTGCCGGGAGCTGCGCCGGAACGCAGCGCAGCCCTCCCGGCGCCACGCCCGGCGCTGCCCGGCCGTGCGAGCGTTAAGCAGAATATCCTACCTTAGAGTGTGCGGCGACACGTGGAATGTCTTGTCGGTGCTGTTGTATCCGAGCAGCAGGAACAGATGTCTGAGCACCAACTCCTGAACCTTTATTGATGACTTATCATCTGTAGGGTGTGCTTGGTCAGATCTGGCAAAAATATTATGAATTAACATCACGTCTGTAATCTCCAAAAAGGTAGACACGGGAGTTCAGTACACTCCCACGTTTTATCAGTTCCGCTTACGTTCCATTATGAAATAGGTGGTGAATCTATTGCCATATACCCGGCACAAATCAAGACTCCGAGTCGCTACTAAAAAATCTAATAGTACCCGACCCGGGATTTGAACCCAGGACCTCCCGATCGACAGTCGCCCTTGGAACGAACACGACCAACGAGGCAGTCATAATATAAACAACGAAACATTGTATCTTAATAACCTGGACAAAAATTGCATAAGCAAGAACACAAGCAGGTTGGAGGTTTCCTTGTCCGTCTCCTCCAAGTCCACTGTCTTAGGCAGCACAGTGGTCAGAGTATCATCAGTTGATCGGCCAGAAAGGGAGTGGATGCCATCTGGAAACAATTTATTAAGTTAACATTTCAAAACACATCACAGTTGTGAAAACGAAAGTTGAAAAAAACGTGGCACGCCCTGCGTTCCGGCCGACAGATGACATCGAAAGCAGATGGTGATGACTTAATGTATGCCAGCGAAGGTTAGGGCATACTTTGGAAGAAATGTACGTACGTCCTGCAGTGGGAAATGGGGTCATTATTACAATAGACCTATGTCACATAAAGGTACATACTGTCTAGAACTAGTTAACGTTTTGTTTACACCCCGCCAGTCTAAACTCAATAAGCGCAACAATGTATTATCTTCATAAATAAAAACTATAACCTCGATTTAACGTTTGCGATTTGTCACATACACACGCATTTGCTCCTTGATTCATAGAATCCATAGATAATTGAAACTAGTATAATCGTAGTCTTTACGTTGAACACCAGGCTCGTCATTGAACAGGTACCCGTTAAAAACAAAAGACTCTGTAACTGTAGAAATGCATTTTGACAATGGAGCGAAAAATATTATTATATCATCTGGTCAGGTCCCTCGAGTGATAGACCTACGACTGCCCAATAGGTCCATCCTTACAGAGCTGATACGCTTCTTCTACATTCATCACTGTCACTACGCACGAAGCGTATAATCAATGAATGGAGCGAAGTTAAAGAAGCGACGGTCTGATAATGAGGCGGGTAAATAATGGAAGGGGCGGAGGAAGGGGCGGGGCGCGTACCGGCGGGCGGCGGCGCGGCCAGCAGCGGCGCCAGCCCGAAGCGCGACGTCTTGCGCTTCAGCAGCGGCGCCGAGTACTGCCGCGAGTACACCTTCTCGCGCTCTGCAATGCCGCACACTGCCTCTCGGTTATCGACATTCTGTTACGCACCGACGGGGACTGTTCTATGCCGCCGCTGAGCTACCGTCACGTTCGATGCTTAATGTGTAAGACAGAATTCAGGTTCCGATTCGATAACGACGAATGGATGGGTTGAATATATGCAAACATTGCACGTGGCGACTTTGTGTGCAGCTTTACAAGGCAGTTTGAAAAAATTTGAAGTATAATATGCAGGAGAGCTGTGCAAGCTCTTCAGCAAGGTGGTAACGCTGTAGATGCTGTTGAAAAGGCCATAGTTGGTATGTTCTGTTATATTTAGTTAATTCAAAAGCTTATCTATCTTGATATGCATATGCAAATGCTTATACTATCTTCTGCATTTTTTATTTTTGTCAAAACTCCCAGTGCACAAGATCCTTTATGTTTCAGAGTTAGAGAACAGCCCTCTTACAAATGCTGGTTATGGATCCAATTTAAGTTGGGATGGATTAGTTGAATGTGATGCTTCTATAATGAATGGACAAACATTACACTTTGGAGCATGTGGTGCAGTATCCAATGTATGGAATCCAATCTCACTGGCGAAACAGATCTGTATAAAGCAGTGTGAAAGTTTGTCATTGGGTAGAGTGCCACCATGCATCCTCACAGGCCAAGGTGCAAAGTCCTGGGCAGAACGAATGGGTCTTAATATAGTTGATGATAAAAAAATGATCTCAGCAAAAGCTTTTCGAAGTTATAGACATTGTAAACGAAAGCTTAAAAGGTATTCTCTCCAGAATGATATAAAGTTTAGCCCTTTAGACACAGTTGGAGCTATTTGTGTTGACTCCAATGGTATGGTAGCATCAGGAGCAAGTTCTGGTGGTGTTTCGTTGAAACATGAAGGCAGGGTTGGTCAGGCAGCATCATTTGGCAGTGGGGTGTGGGCTATAACAAGTAGAGATGGAATTAAACCCTCTGTTGCTTCGTGTACATCAGGCTGTGGAGAACATTTAATAAGAACTCAGCTAGCAAAGAACACTGCAGAGAGTCTGCTTGATCCATCACCAGTTTTGGGCCTAAATAAATGTTTAAAAGAACAATTCTTAGAGTCACCTTTCTTGTGGGACATTTCTGAAAGATTAGGTGGCGCCTTGACTTTAATTTTTAACCCACAAGCTGGGGAAGGTGAATTATTGTGGGGGCACACTACAAAAACAATGTGTATTGGATATTCATCTACAGATAACAAAAGACCAAGGGTTTGTTTTTAAGAAATAATGTTTAATTTTGATCTGTATAGCTGTGGGTGATCTTTTTTTAATTTATTCTGTTTTTTTTCAGTGCACCATTTCATACTTACCACCAAAAGTGGGGACTGGGTGTAAATCTGTGGTATCCGGAGTACCTTTTAAAGTGTCTATGCAGCCTTGTCCAGTGCTAGAGTGGGAATTAAAGACTGATTCTAGTATGAATGGATCTCTTTGATATAGGATTATAAGTATAGTATAATATTATAGTATATTGTGTTTCTACATAGCAAGGATGTTAGTTATTTTAGTATACTACCTAGAGTTCTACATATGGGAATTTTAGTAACTGAACTTGCTAAATATATTATAATAGACATTTTTTATTGTAGCCAGTCTCACAATTCGGGTCATGAATGTTCAGGACGATTTGAATTTTGTACTCTAAAACCTGTATGTAGGTTATTTAAAACGAATACTGCCCATCATACATAAAGCACAGTGGACGAGAAAATGCTATGCCACTGACAAATTCATCATATTACCACCTAAAAAAATAATGTACTAAAAGTGACACATTTGTATCTTATAAGTACCTTTGGTTAAAAATTCTATTAGGCATTACTGAAATCACGAACAAGTTACAAAAGACCTCATGTTTTAGCTTTAGTACACATCTAATTTCTTAATGTACTGATCCTTTTTGCGATCTGCGCTTTCAATTTTTTTAGATATATGCCCTCACACACTAAGACCCACCTGTGGCACTGGATGTGACTGGCCAAACTAGTTATCAAGGGGTGAAATAATTCCAGCAATATAAAGCACTGTTAAGTAGTGGTTTTCAAGTATGTTTGTTAGGTGGTGGAAAGAACAACCGTAGTGTTAATTTCATAATGTCTCCAAAAATTATAATATGTTATTACTGTATATTATTCTTCTGTGACCCATAGGACTACTATGGAATTAAAAATGAGCACTGTGAACCACAAAGGAATTAACAATAAATTGCTCGTTCAAAAAGTATACCAGGTGTAATTAATTAATTATATAATTTTTTATTCATTCATTTTACTACCCATTGAACGAGTTGAAAACCTAGAAACGAGCAGCAAATGAAAACATAGCTAGTAATGCTACAAAGGGAAATTAATGTGGCAAGAAAAATAACTGTTCTAAAGGTCTGTCATACAGTTGCATGAAAACTAGTGCACTTAAAGGATATATTTGTACACTAAATAAACAACTTATTATTAAACCAACTCAATATTTCTAAGTGAACCAAGATATTTTATATTGTCAGTTATGATACTAAATTACCTTTACACAAGCTTCCAATACATTTGACTGATTGGAAACACTTAATTTCAATGTGTGAGTTGTAGTAGCTAGTAGGTATTTGGTAACTCAAAACATTGTGAAACAAAATATTCTAATTATAATTCGTGTACAAATAAACGATTTCGATTTTGTAATCTTTTTTATTTCTTTTTTAGTTTAGTTAATTTCTTATTCTTAAAATGTTTAGTTTAGTTTAGTTAATTTCTTATTCTTAAAATGTCATTAAGTACCTACTTCCAAAAAACTAGAACTTCTAAATGCTTTGAAAAATTGTAAACAAAGATATCTGGCATGAAAATATCTGTATACATAAGCGATTTTCACCCATATATAGACGATCACGATATCTCGATAACTGTGAGTCCAATTGGCTTGAAATATCGCTGGAATGTTCAATTTGCTATGTGGGGATTAGCTAAGAACAGATTTTTGGAAATTCCAGCCCTAAGGGGGTAAAATAGGGGTTGAAAGTTCATATACCATTTCGGCAGTTTGAAGTTACACACCTGAAATGTTAGATTTATGCTTTCAATTAAAAAAGAATATGGTCTATTGGAATATATTGTAATATCGAAATTTAAGCGAGCGCAGCCACAGGCAAATGCTAGTATATTTGTGTATATTCAGTAAAACACAATGTGTATGTTTGAAATTGTTTATTAAAAAAGAATGTGCTAAAGATATAGGTAATTCGGTGAGAAGTGGTTAAGTACACATCTATTATTTATTATACAAAAAAGTATAAAGGAAACAACTGAATTCAATCCACTTGCATAATTCATACACATTAATTTACCCAACAAGGTAAAGTCAAACAGCACCATGGTATAGTACCAATCTTTAATATCATCCCCCTGCATTTCTTTGTAAACCTTAATCCTCATTGAGCTGTTTTTTAATATATGATATAAAAGTTATTTTATCCTCATAAACTTATACAAGGCATTCAAAATCAAGGCACTATAATTTGAAACAAAATTCTGATTCGTATGAAAATAAGCGTAAATATCAGTGACTGGCTCTTTTGGGATTTGAAAAACCATTGATTAGAAATCATTAATTCACAGACTATAAGACTTCAATGCATGTGCCTCTTTATATTCTGGTTGAATATAGTCAGACTGAATTCATTCTTAAAGTTACCATGTACAAGACATATCTTTTAGTTTACGGATACTGCATAACATATTTGTAATCACACAATCAGACCCTCTTACACACTATTGTAAATATTTTAACAGTTCTTAGGAGACTACTAAAATTATGCATTTTGTACTCATCTAACATTAGTTATGCCTTATATAAATAATGCAAGCATAACATTTTGTGACAATTACAGTTCATTATTTGATATAAAGTGTTGAAACTGGAAATTGGATTTGTATAAACGAATAAAAATAAATAAATGGCGACATATTGTACTAGGATACATATTAAAATAAAAGCATATTACAATTGTAAAGGTTGTGTACCATATGCAATACTATCACTTTATAATGACAAGACAGTTTTGTAAATTCATAAAAATGCTAAATTAGAGAGAAAGATGTAAGTTCTTTTCATTACAATATGTTATATACAATATGAACATTAGTAAGCTACAAAGTAAAGTCATGCTATATCGTATTTAAAATGTAATATCCACTGGTCTATTAAACTATGTAATAGTCACTACCAAGGCAATAATATGTCATATTCTAATAAGTCTACTTCTTAGCCTAAATTATTCATTGTTATTAAAAACTTAATAATACATTTCAATGTTTCACATAAAAATTATTTACACAATGTAAATAGCCAAACGAAATAGTAGCCTCAAAAAATATTGGGATTATTCTCAAATCAAAAGACAAAGAAAACATCACAAACAAAATACATCAAGATATTTGTATATAATTTTATATTAGTTCAACTGTGATTAAATGCTTAACTAATACTGTCATAATGAAACTTATCTTGCATATAACTATGCTACCATTAAATAATTACCAATATGTTTGTTCATATATTGACATACACAATTACACATGAAAACATTCCAATATCAAGGCATCACATCAGTCTGTACGTATTATCCTATCGTTCATTAGCCAAAACCTTTAGGATCGTCATACACCCTGTTCAATGTCATACACATCCATATTCATACCAAATCGCCGATTCTTTCGAATTATCAGGCTTGTCGTTGCGACTTAATGTTCGTCTATCTTGTCTCAGGTTAGGATCCTCTCGGTCCTGTAAATTATCCTCTACCACTGACCGTGACTGTTCTGGCACTGACCTGGGATGTTCGTTAGAAGACCGATCATTACTTTGACACGCTCCATCACCTATTACAGTGGATATTTTATTGTAAACCAAGTAAGTCGGATTTTCTTTGACAGGGGTGCTCTGAGGCTTACTGTTCATTGTAGCATCAGGGTTATCATCAGTTAAATATACTGTTCTCCGCGATCCAACAGTACCAAATACTGGTGAAGGTGTTGATGCTGCAAAATAAAAAATATTGTATTTTAATTCATATATTTATATAACAATAAACAAATGTGTACAATTTGAAATTCCTACGTTATATAAAACGTAACCAGTCTTTTTCTAGTAATAAGAATAAACGCACCTGCGGGTAAACCAGTGTCGGATTCCAAACCCTGAAAACTATTCCTATGGGAAGGTGGAATGGCTTTATGCGGCCTTCTTCTGAGAGAAGCTCTTATGAGAGCGTCATCTCCACCGCCACTGTGGGTCGACGCGGTAGACAGTCTACGAACAAAATTGCTTTCATTTGTCATCCTTGGATCTAAGCTATGAATAGAACTAGACATATCTAAATTATCAGATTTCTTCATAATAGTATCATCAAATCTTCTACTAAAACTAGAGTCTGAACTGTGTCTAGGGGAGTCTGCACTTGGATTTGAGGAACCTTGGTCTTGATCAGATATTTTGGAAATCTTTTCCATATCTTGACTTCCTGGATCTGATTCACCAGATTCTGAACCTGCAAGTGTTAACTGAGATTTAGAACGGCTTGATTCTTCTATTCTCTTATTATTTCTCGAAGGCACTTTATTTATCAAATCTGTTCCTGCTTTACGAACTCGTTTTACGAAAGATGCACCAAAGCCGCGTCTCTTAGTTGTGCAATTGTCTAATTTTTTGTAATGTTCCATTATTTTTTCTTCCAACTTTTCTTTCTGACGGCAAAGGGCGTTTACTTTGTCAGCAAACATCTTTTCTTCCTCGTGATAATGTTGTTTGTCTTTTAAAGAGTGCGCTAATAGTTCATGGTATTGTGTAAGAAGCTGAGAAACATGATCCATCAAAGATCTTCTATCAGCGTCTAAACTTTTATTCATTTGAATTAACATTTCACAATGTTGATTGGTTTTACTTATTTCCAACTCCATGCTAGTGATAACTTCCAACTTGGTATTAATTTCACCAGACATTTCAGTATTCTTCAACTTCAACTGTGCTACTTCACTTCTAAGATTTCTATACTCTTCTTGCATATTTCGATATTCTGTTTTCAATCTGTCACTTGCCGTGAAAAGGTTTCTAAAGTCTTCCTTAAGTTTCGAGTGTTCAGCTCTAAGATTTGTCAAATTTCTTGATTCTACTCTTAAATTTTCTCGTTCAATCTCAAACTCCGTAATTCTTTTCTCGTAGTTTATAAGTTTTTCTTTTAACTCTCTGTTTTCCATCTTTAAATCTCTAATAGCAATTTTTACAGGTTCTTTTTCGCTTAGAAGAATTTCATACTCTGTGTTCAGTTGTTCATGTAGAGTTTGTAATGCTACTTGATCACGTAAAAGGTTATCCTGTTTGTCTTTTAGTACCTCTAGTTGCTTAATAATTTCTTCTTTTTCTGCAGCTAGTTGACTATTAGCAAGCTGTAATGTCATTTGTTGCGATATTAAAGAGCCGTTCTGCGAATTTAATGTTGCTACATTAACTTGTAGCTTAGCATTTTCGGCTTGACAGTTTTCAAGTGTTGCTTGTAAAGCTGTTAAGTCTGATGACAGCTGTTCAATTTGGGGATTTATTATATTCTCATCAAATTCTGGCTTCTCTGCGTGATCGCAATCGCACGCAACCAATTTAGTTAAGTTAGCTTTAGCTGCAATTTCAGATATTGTACTTTCATGATCAGAATTCGTTATTATCCTTTCCAATAACTCTTCAACATTTAATTCTTTAGATATTATATCAGCTGTATTAATTCCAAGTTTTTCCATACAATTTCTTAATTTATCAAAGTTAACTTTTTCTGTGATTAAATCTTTCTGCAATGTTTGTATTGTTTCTGTATCTACCTTTTTATGTGATTTTAGTTCTTGCGTTTTTTGTTCCAAGTCTTGAAGTCTACCTGCCATTGCATTGTTTAATTCTATTTGTCTGGATAGTCTTTCGATTTCTTTATTTTTTAATTCAATTTCTGTCGTTATAGTATCAAGCTTGACATCTTTTTCCTCAACAGCTTCCCTCAATTTATTTACTTCTCTCTGCAAGTTATGTGACTCTTTTTCACTGTAAGTTAGCTTTGTTTTAAGCTCCTCCGTTTGAATAATGAAACGGGTAACCTTCTCCGCCTCAGGTTTTACAATATTTAACTCCTTAGTCCTAGCGTCTAATGTTTTTTCTAAATCATCCGCCCTTCGTTGTATGGAGTCACATAACATTTGAATTCTTTGCTTATCTTTGGTGAGTGATTCCAAATGTCGTTCAAAATCTTGTAATTTATTTTTTTCAGAATCTCGATCAATTGACTGTCTATCAATGAAGGCTTTTTTGCTGTCTAGAGAATCTTGTAATTTACGATTTTCTTCCAGTGCATTTTTAAATACTTCTTCTAATTCAGAATTTTGTAACATAAGTCGATTGCAGTTTTCTTGTAATTGTTCGCATTTGAGAGTTAATCTCTTCTTTTCTTTTTCTAATTCTAATAGTTTATCGCTACTTTCTAATAAAGATTGTTCTCGCAAACTGTCTATAGTGGAAAGTAGTCTCTTATTTTCTAACTCAAGTTTTAAAGCTCTTGCTTGTGCATTGCTTGTCAACTGCTCTGATAAGCTATTTTCACCAGATTCTAAAGTGCTCTCACATTCATTATCAGTATCTAAGTTACTGTTGTTACTTTCACTCAGAACAGACTTGGTGATGTATTGGAGATGATTATTTTCTTCAATAAGTTCTTGGATTTTCTGTTGATCTGCATCTCTTTCCTAGAAGAAAACACATGTAAATATAACAAAAATATGTTAATTAATATGTTCAGTATCACAGAAACTTCACCAACCAGAGCTATATCATTGGCTTCTCTTTTCAATTTTATCATTGCTGCTTCTAATGTTAAGCATTGCTCAGCTCTCTTCCGTGCTCTTTGTAATTGTTCTTCTAGAGCATCTCTTGTTTCCATTAATGCTTTATTATCTTCACGTAATTCAGCAACTCGAGTCTTATAGTATTCAGCATCAGCCAATCGATCACGGTATCGTTGAATCTCTTGTTCTAACCTAAAAGGAAAATAATAAAATGCATAAATAAAAAATAAAAATAATAAAATGAAAATTGCACTTTACCATTTTTTTTGTACATTTCCAAAGTTTGGAGTGACCATTGTAAGAAATAATATAGATTCGATGAACAATCATACTCAATAATTCGCATACCTTAAGTTAGTAAGACAGATATAGTTCTTGCTGACTTTAGATTCTTCTGGTTTTCATTAAATACTTGCATGGTTTATTATTTTATGACTATTATTTCC
>DWFY01000431.1:0-10060 GCA_018246875.1 Creonpyge creon creon | reverse complement strand
CCGGGATTAGAACGTTTAACATCACTGATTACACTGGCAATCACTAAATCAATTTACCTTTATGTCATAGTCCAAATCAATGATGTTGCAGTTGACAAGGTTGGAGGGTGGTATTGGAGGGACTTCCATGGACATAGTCCAATGCTTCGTGGTTCCTGCAGGTGCTGGGCCCTCTTGTATTGTTAGTACTACTTCTTTCTCTTTTTTTGTGACTGCTGATGGTGAAGTTGCTCGGTAATTCACTATCTATATGAAATAATATGCAAATTTATTTTAAGTCCAGAATATAGTACATTGAAAAATAGAGGGATTGTTTCCATTGTACATGATTAAAAGCTTTTCAAAGTTTAAAAACCTTTCTAAATAAAAAATAATTTTGCTCTAGATACTTATACTACTTATGAGATAAATAGGACAATTTGTTAATTTACAAGAAGTAGAAAACAAGTTACGAATTAGGCAAAACATTTACCTTTCTCAAGAATATCTTCACGAGGTTTACTTGGACATTGCTTTTGTTCTCAATATCAATGGTAAAAGGCATAGTTTGACCAGGGCAGTAACCAGATACTGGTGCTTGTACATCTACAGACAGAGGTGGTGAGGCACAACAAAAACAACAAAATGTTTTTTCCATCTGAATGTGTATCGGTTCCTGAAACAATTGTGCAGTCTATGACATTTCATTCAATGATAATAATTGTTCACTGAGAGTAAACAAATTGTCTAAACAGTGCAATTGATTTAAATGTCTGTTTGAAACAGACCTGAGTGTTTTTAACCCTTGACATTACAGTAAAACATTGCAAGCAGGACTATAATACCAAATGATAAAGAAAACATACACAACAAATTGTACTACATATACATGAGTCAATTATAAATAATGAATTTGATTCATTTTTCCTCTCTAGAGAATGCAAAATAAATTAATATTATCTTGAAATATAATGTTGTTTGCCATAAAAGTCATAATTACCTAAGATAAGCCTCATGGACACAAACAAATCATTTATCTTGCACACAACACAAACACAACTGAGTGATGTATTTTGAGTCATATTACTAATAAAACAGAGGAAGATTGTTATAGAAGTAAGAAGGAATATTACTTATGTCAAAATATTTTTAACACTATTTGTGGAACCTAATTATCATATGTAATACATACTATGGTAGTACATTTATCAATAATATCCAATATTATGGAAGTATATCTGACAAAAATGGGCAGAGACAGCTAAGTGTGTGTAACTTAGTTGATTCACCCACATTCAATGACAAATGATCCAATTAACAAACTGATAATTATGATATCATAATTAAGTTGTTTTATTTATACCACAATACAGTACTACCCAGACTTTCATTTAATGTATGCAAATTCTTACCCTGTAAGATGGATTGAGATTCAGATCTAGAGCATTGATTACAGTGAAGGCCATCTTTGTCTCCTGATCGAACTTCCATGGCCGATCCAGGGTCACCTTCACGGTGTATCTCACATATCCATACTTTCCCTCAAACGAAGAAGGGAGCACAGGTGGAAGTGCACATGTAAAATTGTACACCTGCTTCCCAGCAGGGATTTCTATCTCGCTACCTATATAGAAAACGTAATAGTGAATTATATATACACATGGTTTAAATAAGCATATATAAAAAGAGGTATAGTTATAGATATAGACTCCCTTGTTGGTCAATTGGTTGCAAGTGTGTCTGCCGATGGAGAGGTCCTGGATTTCATTCCCGGTTCAGATAATCTTGGATTTTCTAGTTAACATTTCTAGTACTGGCTCAGTCTAGATTTGTGCCCAATGTATAGTAATAGGCTCACCCCCTATTCTATAGTGGGACATAAATGTAATTTGTGAAACATGGGAGTGCACTAGACTCTTCTATCTACCTCTAAGGGGGATATAGATGTGTTGCTATGTCATAATTTAGCCACTACCGAAGTAAGTTGTGAAACAACAAATTTCTAGCTTTCAAATGCTAAGGTCACACGGCTAGCTGTGAGACATGAATATTTTGCAGAGAACAATATTTTATTAGATGAAATATTGAGATGTAAAAAACAAACATAAGTTTAAAAAATTTGACATTGTAGTTAACCTGAACTGCTGCCGAGTAAGTAATAGCTTATTTGAAAGTATTCCTCCTTTCCTGTGTGCAATGTATCGGTAGACTGTGTTTTGCCTTCCGGATCTTGCTCCTCTTTACTTTCACTCCATTCAGTATGCGCTTCTCCTTTGAACTTGACATGAATACCTGTAAATCAACACTGTGAATATCATTATGCATAAAAGGCACAACACATTAATGCGGATATGTCGCTCGGTTGAGCAAACTCTGACTCATACAATGTAGTAATCATTTGTAAATAGATGTTACCTCGAACTTTTTTAGGACTGTCAAACACATATTCGATCCTTCCATTCACTGTTTGTCCAGCATAGTACGTGTTCCATTGGTTATCTAAATAAATCGCAGCTTCCTTGATACCCATAATGCGGAATAAAAATAGCTTGCTCTCTGTAGCTTAGCCGGTCTTTTCTTTTCAACTCGTCTCGTCTAATTGTCAGCAGTCAGTTACTGCAACTACATTGACACATATAGGGTGTGACGAGTACTGACGAGTAAATAGCGTCTCACTGACAGAGACAGATATGAAAAGCGATTAAAAACACCAAACACATTGTTTTTTATCTTCGGAGAACATTATAAAACATCACATTCTTATAAGTAAGTTTAGAAACATATTTATTTAGATATAATTTTCTTTATTTAATTAATGATAAAACTTTGTTTAGTTACACGAACAAGGACAACTTTAAACCAAAATCTATGGGTACATACTTGGCGTACATAAATACAAAGTAATTAGAACACCGACTATTTTGATAATTATGTATTTATTGTATTAGAAGCTTTAGTTTAATTAGAATATACATACTTTAATCATGCCAATGTAGAATAAATAACTTGAAAGTCCGAAAGTAAAAATTTAAAACCGCTGAACGTTTTAAAAATCATTCGTCAAAGTCAGATACGTCAATGTGACAGTCGCAGCTAGTAATGAAAGTGAATGTGTTTTTTTATTTAGGTAAATAATCAAACAATATTGCATAAGTAATACCAATTGCATAAGTAGTACCTACGTGTAATATTTAATTTATTGTTATCTAAACACAAAAATGAAGACTTTGTTCAGCGAAGTATCGAGATAAATGTGACTCTACATGTGATATAAGCGATTGAACATGTTTCTGATATGGTTGACGTTTCTGTAATCATTCCTATATACAATGGCGAAAAATGGATTGATAGTTGTATGACATCAATTGCTAACCAATCTATATTTGATACGGAAACTCGTGTTGAAATTGTTACATTCAATGATGGAAGTACAGATAGATCAGCTGATGTGCTACAGAATTGGGCTGAATATTTCGAAAACCGTGGAATCTCGTTCATTATTACGGGTGCACCATTTTCGAGAGGCGTTGGCGCTGCTAAAAATGGAGCTATTAAAAAAAGTTCGGGTCAATATCTCTGTTTTCAAGACATTGATGACATCATGCACACAAACAGGATACTCATGCAATTAAATGTTGCGAAACAAAACCATAATACTCTCATTGGGTGTAAAATATCTCGTTACCCGATAAACTCAACCCCTCGCCTAGTTCGGTGGGCCAACACCATACAACTATCACAATTAACATTACAAATATACCTTTCTTTTGGACCCACCATATTGATGCCTACATGGTTTTGCCATAGGTCTGTATACAATAAAGTGGGAGGTTTTGATGAATCTGGACCAGGTACTCCTGAGGATCTCATATTCTTTTATTCTCATATTGATAAAGGCGGCCAATTATATAGAGTAGATGAAGAACTAGTGATATACACATATCATCAAAATGCAGCAACATTTTCCGTAGCAAGGACAAAGATTCAAGAGATTCAGTTGAAAAGGCTAGAAGAAATTGTATTGCCGTTTTGGGATAAATTTACTGTTTGGAATGCTGGGAAAGCGGGCAGAAAATTTCTGCGGCTACTGAGTCCTAATAATCTAATGAAAGTTAAGGCTTTTTGTGATGTCGACAAAAATAAAATAGGTCGTACAATAGAATTATATTGCCCCATACAAAGAAAAGTATTGATTGAAGTACCTGTAATTCATTTTAAAGAAGCGAAACCTCCACTAATAATATGTGTTAAGATTGATTTTACTCATGGAATATTTGAACAAAATCTCAGATCGTTGAATCTCACTGAAGGAAAAGATTATATCATGTTTAGTTAATATAATTGAATATGCCTTATTTGAAATTATTTACAATAAAATTGCTTCATGGAATATTTTTTATTGAATTTTATTTTATTTTGAATGTCTTTTTGGTCAAGTGCTGACTGGCGACTGCTGATCGATAGGTTTTGGGCTTAAATCCTGGGTTGGGTACTATTGGATTTTTCTAAATAGAATTTCTAATAGTGGCTCAGAGTCTGGATTTGTGCTCGGTGTATGGGAATAAGCTTGCCACATATTCCATAATGAGATGTAAACGTAAGTTTTGAAACATGGGGGTGTACTACACTGCTCTGCTTACCTCTTTGGGGATTACAGGCGTGATGTTACTTTTTTAAATTTAATTCAGATACTGCATACTTTAAATGCCTACTGTTTGATTGTTTGTGTTAAAAACAACTTTGTTATCATTAACATCATTAAGAAATTGGTAAAAAATATAAATATGCTTGCTAAGTATATATCATTAGTGTGGGTTTTTCTAGTAGAATTTAACAGTTTGAAGCAGTGCACTGAACTTGGCAGATAAACGCAGCTTTTGTATTATTTAATTTTTCTAGTAATATTATTCCTAAACGTAACATCACGCCTGTAATCCCCGAAGAGGTAGGCAGAGGAGTGTCGTACACTCCCACGTTTCACCAGTTACGTTTACGTCCCAATATGGAATAGGTGGTGAGTCTATTGCCGTACACCCGGCACAAATCCAGACTCCGATCCACTACTAGAAATTCTAATTTAGAAAAATTCACTAGTACCGGACCCGGGATTTAAACCCAGGACCTCTCGATCGGCCTCGACCTATTATTACCATGAACACGCAATATATATAATATAACATAAGAGAAGATAAAGGAGAGTAGTACACTTCTACGATTCACTAGTTATATTATGCATCCCATAATGGAATAGGGAGTGAGCCTATCGCTATACACCGGGCACAAATAAATATTATAGACGAAAATATATACATCAACTTAAGTAAACTAATACTCGTAATAAAAAAACTTATACAAATTTCTAATTACGTTATTTTGTTATGGAAGTATTTAAGGGGTACGTACAGAAGCCACTAGAACGTAACATCACGCCTGTAATCTCGGAAGAGGAAGGTAGAAGAGTGTAGTACACTGCCACGTTTCATCAGTTACGTTTACTTTCCACTATGGAATAGGGGGTGAGCCAATGTCATACACCATAGAAACCACTAGATATTAGAATATCCTGCGTCGGTTACCCATGGCCGGCTTTCAAGGGAGCTTTATGGCGTCTTATAAAGCGCCTCTTGCATAGCGCATTGCGTATACCTCTAAAAGAAACTCGTTCCACTTTTTATGCAACCATAGTAAACACAAAAGCGCAAACCAAATTGTAGAGCATCGTTACGAATTCAGTAGATATGGGTCGAACTCTATGCGACAATTGACGAATTAAGGGCATTTCATGCCAAGTGTTACATATCATATATTTACTCGTTTGTTTTATTTGAACATACGAGATAATTTGCGTACGTTTAATTGATAATTGAGGTGCTCGTATCACTGTCCCACATCCGCCATTTATCGCAAGTTAAGTTACATAATTTCTGAGAAATTAGGATTTTGAGGGTACGTTAAACAAATAATAAAAAAAACGAGGAACATAAACAATTTTTTTTCATAAAGTAGGCTGCAACTAGGTTTACGTACGTATTGTTATTATATAACTGTATGTATATTTTTCAGTTCTTATATCTTAAATAAAACTAGTCAAACATTTTCATACGCATTCGTTGAAACATTTTTAATTAAAAAAAAACTCTGACGAGATGTTAACTTTATGCAATGCCGAAGATATCAAAATTGTTTTAAAACGGTGTGATAATATCTGTGTTTAACACCTCTTCGCATTGGAATAGCGCATTAATTCAAAAACTCCCAGAAAAGGACAACAACCAAAACCCAATAGACAAAATAAGATGAAAATTAGCTAATTTAAAGGAAACATTTATACATTTTAGTTACTTAACAATCGACCGCAATACCGGAAAACCAATTGTGTCGAACGGAAAAGTAATTTCAACTGGAGAGCCAAAGCGCAATTTACGGATAAAGTTCAAGATGTTTGATTTGAGCTCGTCGCTAAATGTCGCAATCAAGCCATTTACTTTAACTGCACTCCTCATTCCGCGGAGAACTGATCTTTGTTTGCCATCTGCAATGTAAGAGTAGAACTAAAGCACCTTAACTTGATCACTACTTGTTAGATAAGGAAAAACAAGGTAATTGAAGAAGAAAACATTACCGAATTGTCTTGTCTACGTATGAGATCAGTATCCAGCACATATGTATATATTTAGTTGCTATGGTTACCGTATTATAATAGAATCGTTCTATCTTAATGACTTATACACTCAAAATGAACGAAAGATATGTGGCCATATGTAAGAATCTTAAATTCGTAGTTATTTTTAATAACATGTTTCAGTTAGTTATTATTAATGGCAATTCTGGCGATAGACTCACACCCCTATTCTATAGTAGGATGTAAACGTAAATGGTGAAACGTGGGAGTGTTACACACTCCTCTGCCTACCTCTTCGGGGATTACAGGCGTGATGTTACGTATCTTAAACAGAACTGAAGTCCTGCGATAATTCTATGATGTGTCCCTCCCCTGTCCTCCCTATGTCTGCGAACTAATATGCACGGATTTAATCTCATAATGTAAAGGGTTAAAGTCTGCCACGCTGGCCAAGTATGTGTTCGTAGATTTCACATGCCTTCAAGAACTTTATAGAGCTTTATTAAGGCGTATTTCTTAACTACAAATTAACAACAGGACAGTTATTAAGAAACAAATAATGCGCATACAATCTTTCATGCCGCAATCAACTCCTTTAGGGGTTGTTATAAGCATTTTAAATAGCCAGTGTCCTTTCGCAGAACTCAAGTTACGACCATATCAAATTATAATCGAATTAGCGATTTTGATTTTAAAACGTGCCAACAGATGGATTAACAGATAGATATAATTACTGCTAAAAAATTTGAACGAATTGTTTCATAAATATAATTTATTGACAATAAGTTTCATCTATTCGTATGTTTTAACCAGAAAAAAACTTCATGAAATTCCATGGCGGAAAAAAGGAATTGATAGTGTTAAAATTATTACACATACATATGTATATATAAGTCCTCGCTTGCACACATCTGTTACGCCACACCCAAGCATTTATTTCTTCTGTACATCGACACCCTATTGAATGTTATTGAAACACCGCACCATGTGTGTTCAAATCGGCGTGTGAAAAATTGTTAACAATAGTTACGTGATTTGGAAAATACTACAATACATTACTACTTATCCAAGAAACCATTCTAATGGTGTATTTTGAAATTTGTAGAAATAATTACCAGTGCCAATAACTACCAGTCGGATTTGGAAAATTCTTATTGTTTTTCAGATTCATGAGAAATCCTAGAGGCTATTTAGAAGATTGCTACAAATGTAAGATTACCTTAAATACAGATTCTTGTAAAGTAACTCGGAAGAAAAAAGCGCTACCGAAATGCTTAATATGCGTGCGCTGACGTAATGTTCAGTAATACGCAAATACCATGTACTACAAAAGTATTAGTTCTTAGTAGATCTTAGTAGAAAATATGAAAATTACGTAACATCACGACTGTAATCCACGAAGAGGTAGGCAGAGGACTGTAGTACACTCCTACGTTTCACCAGTTACGTTTAGGCCCCATTAGGGAACAAGTGGTTGAGCCTATTGCCATACACCAGTCACAAATCCAGACTCCGATCCACTACTAGAAATTTCTACTGAAAATGTAAGTTAGAAAAATCCAATAGTACCCGAGTCGGGATTTAAACCCACGAACTCTCGATCGGCAGTCGCGCTTGCAACTAACACGACCAAGGAGGCAGGGGTGATAAAAATGAATAAAATCATAAAACCAAAAGGGAGTCGCAGCAAGCCCGGTGTAACAAGAATGCTGTAAATCAAGTTTATTTCGAGACCAAAGTGTCCCTTATATTACAACGCATGCGCTGTAACGTCTGAATGAGCGCCAATTTAGAATAGCTTGACGCAACTGGCTCACACCGAGGCTTCAGACCCCCGAGTAATAGGGTGGGGGTTCTTGTATTTATACGAACCGGGTAAAAAACTTCGATAGCGTGATTCAGGATTGTACGTTATTTCATAGATTTCTTTCTTAATTATTCATTTAACGATTTCAATATACAATTCTAAATGTAAGAGAGCATTTGTTTGATATTAAACGATACTTGTAGGTAAAAAATTGTTTGTTTTTTTTTTTACGTTTACTTTTAGTACTCTGCCCTCAAGATACTTTGGCACCGGCAAGCGTATAACATTTAATAATGTTTATATCAGAAAATACGAGATCAATTTTTAAAGTGCATCTGCACACGTAAAACTAGTTACATATATTTATGCGCAATTTATATCTCTACAAAAACATTGATAATATATATAAAAATATGCACTTATATTATATTCCTTAATGCTACAGCGATGTATGATATATGTCATATATGTATATCTCGTTATTATGTCGTTTAATCTCAACGTGTCTCATTACCAGAAGGCTATGCTCGCCAATACGTGTTGTCTAAAAGTCAAAAACATTTGGCATTAAACTTATCCATCTGACAATTAAATTTAAAAAATAAATATGATTGTAAATGGATTTAGGATTAGGATTATGGATATGTAAATATTCACAAACTGTGAACGTTACATTAGTTTAAAGTTATTTATATTTTAAACATATATTTGTGAGTTTGTTAATGCATTATTTATTCGTATTGTAAGATTTATATGTATATACTATTTAAATTACACAATAAACATTTCGATATAAAAAAAATATTAAATTAATTTCATGCATTATGTAGTATACGGGTGTACGCTAACGAGCGAAGTAGACATCTCCGTGTGGCTGGCAGGTCGGAACATTGTGTGACTTTGTGAACTGAGTGGAGTTTGTATCTTGACGAATTTGGCAAAGTAAATTAATATTACCAAAAATTTCATTGAAATGTAATTATTATAAAAAAACAACCAGGGTTACAGTGATGATCTTAGATAGGCTTTTATTTCACATAAATCGAAGTCTTTAAAAAAATTAAATTAATCGACTCCATAAGGATATATTATGTTCACAAACGGGATTGAATGTTTTTTTTTCTCGTGTCATTTTTATCGTTCCACTGCTGGACACGGGTATCCTTTCAGAATGAGAGGGTTAAAGCCATAGTCTACCCCGCTGGCCAAGTGCGGATTGGCAGGCTTCACACGCCTTAGAAAACATTTAATGTTAGAAATCCACATTTAAAAAAAATAAAATAGTATTGTTACGTAATAATATTACTTAGAGAATCAAAAGTGCTATTAACTTGAGTGTATTGAAGTGTCCTTTTTATAATGGTACAATTTTTATAACGAACGTAACGTCACGCCTGTAATCCCCGAAGAGGTAGGCGTAGGAGTGTAGTACACTCCCACGTTTCACTAGTTACGTTTACGTCCCAATATGGAATAATTGGTGACTCTATTGCCATTCATCGGGCACAAATCCAGACTTCGTGCGACTACTAGAAATTCTAATTTAAGAAAAATACAATAGTACTCGACGCGGGATTTGAACCCAGGACCTACTTCATATATGTAAGGGAGATAGTTGGCACTTGGTGCTGTGTCTCACCGGCAGTGCCCAC
>DWFY01000430.1:0-10065 GCA_018246875.1 Creonpyge creon creon | reverse complement strand
CACTACTAGAAATTCTAATTTTAGAAAAATCCAATAGTACTCGACCCAGGATTTGAACCCAGGACCTCTCGATCGGCGGTCGCGCTTGCAGCCAACACGACCAACGAGGCTGTCAATCAAGTCTAATTTAATCTAATTACGCACTATATCCCCAACTAATTATTTTCAATATCAGTTACAGTAGTAAATCGGCTTAAATAAGTTGCTTTATTCGTTAAATGAAATTTAAATTCTGTTGATTTTTATTCAATTATAATAACTACCGCAAACTTATTCAACATAATTATATGAGAGAGTTAAAATCTACACGAGAATTTTGTCAATTTCAAAGCGATTACCATAGCTTAGAAGCCTAAAATTAAGCATTCATAAAGAGGATCGCTCGCGGCAGAATGCCTATGATTATCCAAGGGACCAGTCCGTATTCGGAACCTAAAAATCGTCATGACAGAAACTTGGGACGACGATAAACGTGATTTTGCTGACCCTGACATTGTAATCGAAACTGTATCTTACAGTTATAAGGTTTATATTAAAGTGACAATGACAGAACTATTGTCGGATAATAAGATGTGGCAGAGACCGTCGTAATGAGCGATGTGAAGCGAGTTGTAGAAAAAAAAAATGTTCGTCCTTATTTCCCCGGTACAAACAACAGGGCCACTCTGAATTTTGTTTCGATGATATTAAAGTAAGCATGTCAGTTATATATATGCGAAGGTTGATATGTTTGTATCTCGAATTTTTTTATCAATGTTTTTATCAAAATTATCTTTCAAACAGTCTATGCCATAGTTGCAAATTCAAAAAAATTCTGTGTACCAAATTTAACCTTAAGAATATACTGAACATTTGTTTGCTTGTACGTGACTTATTACTACTTAAGTTTCACGAGGTAATGTGAGCGTACATCTTAATTTTAATGCAACAATTCAAAATTCGCACGTGTTAACACCCATAAATTTGTTCGGTCCATTAATAAGTCACTCAAACGCTTGTAAAGTACATTCCACAATCGCCAACAGCAAGGATATACCTACCTACAATTAGAATTATTTATAGTCAATCTCGGCTCGGATTCTGGCTATATTTTACACCTATAATTCATTTGCGAACAAATGAAAATAAAAGGTATCCGTCAACGAAACGAGTTGTAGGGCCGCAGCGCGTCCTACACGTACATTTGTAACATATGAGCATTAAATAGCCGACGACAGTATCTAGTACTGCTATGGCTCGTAATAAAACATGGGAGAGAATGGCGATGCAGCCACATAGCAATATTTTAATAATAGTTAATGGTGGGTCAAGACGCGTGCTTTCGCAGAGACGTTTATTACGTGCTATTGACGCGCGTAAATTCATTGGTGAGCCTCCCGGAGTGATTTCAACAGTTCATATTCACGACCTCCATGGGAATCAATAAGAATTCGATAGAGAATCTGGAGATATGTTAAAATCTGACTCTGATAATGTTTGATACAATTTATATAATTGTCCACAGCGCTATAAATGTAAGTAACGGCAAAATGGAATCACATTTAAATTTTAAAGGCCTTTTATCTGTGACGGTTTTCCCAAATCACAGCTTTTGCGGCAATAATTGTCAGATAAGACTGATTCGGATTTTCTCGATTCGGCATCAAATAGTCTTTGAGGCGGCGACGAATAAAACGTAGGGTCGGGAACGATTATGTACATAAGAAGTTGGGTATCGCCCTCCGAAAACGTAACCACCTGTTGAAACCTGAATTCGCTATCAGCAAAGCGGCATGCATACAGTTGTCATGAATGATTTACGAATTTTGCATCCCAGGGTTGGTTCGCTAAAGACGCGCTAACTAGCTCTCGGGGTGTTGATCTTTGATAAGCCAAATTGAGATGGAACGGTACGCCATTCATCAGTCAGTTATCGAGGGTATAACGACGCAAGCGTGCTTTTTATTCGTCCGTATCAAGAAGCGAAAAACTCACACGATTTGAAAGATTAAAATCGCTTTTGGGGATTGGAATTGGTCGGTAAGTTCATGGGTATGGTCCATGTTCAAAGTCACGAAATCGCCTGCCTTATCTCCTATTAAGTGCGATTGTTAATATCTGAACTAAGCTTCCCATAAGGGACGAATAGGGCAAACATTGAATGTAAAACGTAAATGGAATACTGCTTAAAACCACTTATGTATGCTTTCAAACATAGAGAGGGTTTGTCATTTTTACAAACAAATATATAATACATCTGAGTTTTATTCTTAATAAAAGTTTGCATAATGAAGAAATGTTTATTTTACAAATATATATTTTATTACTATGTGTCATTAATTCGTTATTAATAAATATCAAATTGAACGACAGAGCATTGTCTGAGAAATGGACATAGAGAAATTATAAATAGTGTAGGCGGGCCATAAGCACGTATGTAAGTGAAAATGTTTCGTTGATAGAAAGAGAAAGAAAGGAAGAGTTTGGTATACGTGTCTCTCTTTAATGACACCTGCGCGTTACATAATCGTATCTTATTGGCTACTTCAGTAATTGATGCGCGAAATCGCTGTTGTTTTTCCGCTGCGTATGCGTTTTTAAATAGAGAAATGAGTACCAATTCTTTGTCTTTCTCTCTCTATCGACGAGACCATTTTTTCTTGGCTCGCCTCCTCTATGTAAAACATCTCTATGGAAATGGAGTGGTGATAAAAAATAAGGTTGAAATTTTAATCTGCCAAAATTGTTAATAGTACAATATTTTATCTACGAACGGTACATTTGATTTTGGTACATTTCAAATATAAATTGTTCTAAGTTTTGACATCGGTATAAAAAATGGTGAAACTATCCAAAACAAATTTACTGTAACACATCGTCTGAAGACTTATTTTGGTAAGCGTTTGATCGATCGCCATTATGAAGCGCGAACAGAGACATTAAACTGTAATCTAAAACGATATTCATGGGAAGGAGGATGGCAAACAACCACTCGTCTCTGCTCCCTATTCCTTTAAATTGTGCGGGTATTAATGTGGCCCTGTTTACACAAACTATTTACTCGGTCGATGAGTCTTCAGTCACAACACACATTGGGTTTTAACTATCAAAGGCACCGACAAACTAAACAATGCTGAGTGGCTGGGTGGCTGGATAATTCTCGACTAATCAAATACTAGTAGGGATTCTCGGGTCGTTTGCATTACGGTAAAATTGCATTGTTATAAGCCGGTAAAATGCATGCTATTAAGTTAACCGCATTGTTGTGTGCCTTGAACGAAAACAATGCAAGCAACGATTTTATGTTACTTTTGTCAGTTCTTTTCTCCTTCTCGCTCAGACTCGAAAAGAGAGTACGTTGTTAAAATTTAGTGACGAAATTTCGAAGAGAGATTATTGTAATAACGAATTATATTGATCGTTTTTGTTTTTCTTTTTGTGCTTTTAGTAATAAATAACTACACCCTTTATGAAAGTGTACATGGCTAGAGTTTATTAGATTTTGATTTCACCGATCGGTCATGTTATTTATATTGCCTTAACTAGATTCTGAGCCTGTTCTGGTACTCAGGTGCGACGAGACTCTAGCTTTCCACGAAGAGTGTATTATTTATTTCCTGGTTGAGTAACTACAAATATTACAAGTTGCGATAATAATCAGCACTTACCTGTAACCGGATTCACGATGAAACTGGTATTGGATGGAAATAGGCTGTATCTTAGAATGGAATTGTCGCCCAAATCCGCGTCAGCCGCTGTTATTTTCCCCACAAACGCTCCGGCCTTTCGGTTCTCTTCTACTTGGAACTCGTAAGTTGTTTTTGTGAATACTGGATCATTATCATTTGCATCGACCACATTGACAATAAGACTAGCTGTCGCAGATAGGGGCGGGATGCCGTTATCAGCGGCTATTATAGTCATCTTGTGTTTAGCTATCGTCTCTCTGTCCAGTTGTTTCGCTAAGTAAACCCAACCAGTGATCGGTTGCACTTTAAAATGCTCCTCATTCGTATTGTTCTCTGAGATAATGCGATAAGTTATGCGGGCATTGTTACCGGTGTCTTTGTCAATGGCTTGAATTTCCAAAATCTGCAGAAAAATATATTTTGTTTAAATAAATACATTTGAGTTTACTATGTTCAATTTATTAGTATTGTTACAGAGAAATTAATGTAAATATTTTATACACTTCAAGATAATTATTATCATCGTCGATTTACGCTTTAGTACAACAATTTACTAGAGAAATTATTACTTACATTGTACAACAAATCTCAGTTATAATTTTATAACAATATTATATCGACGCTGATTGGACATAACATATATGTAAATATATAATTGGATTTTCAACAACCGCATATGGAATCAGTTATATATACAAACAAGTTATAACCCATAAAAGTATTTTAGAATTCAATTACATGAAGTACAACTAATAATAAGGTTAATAGTAAAAACCTTGATTTACGAAATTTTTGATATCCGTTTTATAAAGAATGTTAATACATCACGTTTTTCCGTATTAGAATTACATGCTATTTAATATTCCAGCAGTTATTGACATGATGTTATGTTTTAATATTCAACCCTTACTACGTATGGTTATATATACAAAAGATACAATGTAATTTGTAGTACCTATATAATTAATAAACCAGGAGTTCTAGATAAAATCAAAGAAAAATTGCTACCACTATGATGAGAGTCCAATATTTATTTTCGCGTTCGATCTATTCTATTGTACTCGTATGATTGTTGTGCATTAGAATTACTGTAGGCCGCGGTATTACCGACAACAAACCGTTCAGTGTTGCCAACAACGAACCATACAAATAAATATTACCTTGGTTTTCACGGCCTCCGATTCCAAAACATTAGCGCTGTAGTTGTCGTGTTCGAAGACTGGTGGATTGTCGTTAACATCCTGTACGTCCACTGCTAGGGTCAAATTAGCGCTGAGTTGAGGCGAGCCGGCGTCTTTGGCGGAGATGATCAGGGTATGTCGCACGAGGTTCTCGTAGTCCAAAGGCCTATGAGCATTGTTTTTATTCGTTACAGTGCTTTTAGATGCAATTAATACAGGCAAGGGCTGTCTGGAAGAGCTCGCTGGTTAGCGATAAGGCCACCTTTTGAACATTTTTACCCTTAAGTTTTTGTTTTTCTTGTGTTTTTTGTTGGTAACACGTAACATCACGCCTGTAATCCCCGAAGAGGTAGGCAGAGGCGTGTAGTACTCTCCCACGTTTCACCAGTTACGTTTACGTCCCATTATAGAATAGGTGGTGAGTCTGTTAACATATACCAGGCACACATTCAGACTCCGAGCCACTACTAGAAATTCTAATTTTAGAAAAATCTAATAGTACCCGATCCGGGATTTGAACCCAGGACCTCGATCGGCAGTCGCACTTGCAAGCAACACGACGAAAGAAGGGGTCAGTTTTTTTTAATTGGTGTACAATAATTAATATTATTATTATCATTAATTTGCATGGCGTATCTCTCCTATCAATGAGAATATACCATAGTTCTAATTACACTAAATATTATATATAAGACGCACGTTGCTTTCTCCACTGCAAAAGAGTTAATGTATCATTTTATTCTAATGAAGTTTGGAGTCAGATGTGAGTTATTGATCCATCAGACTGGCAGATGCCCCAAAAGGGTATTAAGGTGCAAGATAAGTTTGGAAGACAACAGCGTGTTACACGCGTTTGTAATCACGAAAACGTTATAAAATTCAACATTAATAGACTATCAAAAGGTCGCAAGGGCCAAGTATGTGGTGTTGCTTAACATTACCTATCGCTTGCCATCGACACATGAAAAAATCTATGAGAGTATCATTGCATTTTGTTAATTTTTATCAGTTGTTTAACTGACGTATAATTATTGTTTAATTAAACAATGAATTTATAATTATTCCTCACAATTGAGTCCCGATTTTAAATAAACTTTGCGCTATGTGATGTAATTTATACTGTAATATTTTTAGGTCAGAAAACTATTTGATTTTTGTTCATCAAAAGGTATCTTCAGAAAAAATGTTATTTAAGGTAGAGTCGAATGATTAAAACTTGGTCATCTAAAGAGATCCTTCTTTACTCACCTCAACAGAGTTACGAGACCATGTTGACTGTTTACAGCGAAGGTGTTCGAGGGACCGGTAGCTGACACAAGGTGGTAGGTGATCTGACCGTTTTTTCCATCGTCTTCATCGGTAGCTCTCGCCGCATACACCACAGATCCAATAACAGCCGATTCCGCCACTGACACTCTCACCGATGATGTTCCGAATTCTGGTGCATTATCGTTAACGTCTTCTAAAGTTATCTGAACCTGCAAAAACAGTATCAATGCAATATATTGATCCGTTATTGTGCAATATTCGACACTTGTACATTTTGGTATTGACGTAACCGATAATTTCATTGCTGGCATTAAATTAACAATTAGTGTCTCACAGTTATTTTACTAATCACTTTGAAAAAGGGTCTGCCAATATTAAAAATATACCAAATAATTTTACTATAAACAAATGAAAATAGACAAAGCTTTTGTGTTTATCATATTTATAGAAAAAGAAATCGTTGAATGACATTTAAATGTCATTTAATTGTAAACGTATCGTATAGTTTATTAACGAAAAATGAACGAAAAAAATATCTTACTTGAGTCTGATCATAGCTAGCCGGATTACCATTGGCAGCCCTCACGTTCAACAGATATGATGCAGAGGTTTCTCTATCTAGTTGTCCAGATGTCCTGAGAGCGCCAGTGTGGGTCTCTATGGTGAATTTGTGATCCTCATCCCCAGACACGATAGTATAACGGACTAACTGCTTGCCTGGAGAGAAAAACATTCCTGGTTAAATTTCTGAACACACCAGTAGCCAACTTTAGGATTATAAATATGGAAGATGTAGGGCAAGTCAACTAGTTAGCTAATTTTGGAAATACTCTAACATTGTTTTATGACTATTTTTTTCATGAGCATGGCTGTTGAAAGAAAAGCGAAATTCTAATATCGATTACAGATTAAAGTTTATTATAAAATGTATGTATTAGTAATTTTTATTTTACAAAAATACATTGATATTAAATAAATGATAAACGAGGACACAATAAGCAGTGTCAATTACGTACGTGTGACAATATCAATTTAAACTCAGGTTTACGATTATACGATGTCGAATAAAGCGCGATATTATAACTTGGATACACTTTAACAATCGTTTATTATGAATCAAACACATCCTCAGCTTAACGTCCTGCTCATGGAAGTGTATCATTACATGAATTTTCTCCTCATAATGATAACATTATACTACGGTGTTCAACATGATATACACAATGCGTCCCGTCTGCAAAGAGCCTCTGAATATCTAAACTATGAGTGACACACTGGCGTAATGTTCATCGAATGTTAAAAGTGTATTTACGTTACAAATAAAATTAAAAATGTATTTATGTTGAGGGAAAACGTTGTTCTGGTAAATGATGTTACACGATATACGCAAAGTTGCTGGCAGCGGTTGGATACGAAGAGCTGAAGATTGAGCTCAGTGGCGTGCTATTGGAGAGCCCTATGCCCAGCAGTGGGGGGAATAGGCTGATGATGACTACGTAACATTAAAGATTTATGTAATTTCTTAGTAATAATAGAATACATGTAAAGTGGTCATTGTTTAAAATATACAATGCACATTGTATATAACAATTCTTTTAAGTGTTGTTCGTTAAACCCGCCAAATACTTAACAGTTTTAATATTTCACGCCTTGTTGGCGCCAAAACACTTGGCAGATGTAGCAGTTTACTTTGTTTTATGATTTTCTAATATTTTCGTAACAGTTTTTGAATTTGATGTTACATGTTGACCATTTAAGTCGTTTTGTTGCTCCGGTTTACAAATAAAAAAAATCGATTACAGGAAAGATATGTAAAACGCAATTACAAAAACAGTGTTTAAAATGTTTGTAACTACTAACATACGTGCAAATATATGACTTTGTGACTGCCTCGTTAGTCGAGTGGTTGCAAGCGCGACTGCTGGTCGAGAAGTCCTGGGTTCGATTCGAACTACTTTTCTGACTTGGAATTCCTAGTAGTGTATCGGAGTTTGGATATATGCTCGATGTACAGCCATTTTATTTAAATGACTTTGTCTTGTTCTTTATTCCAGAAATTCTAACAGTAAATATTTATATGGTATATACATAACGAGTCCGAAGTTCAGATGTGGATGTTAAAGTCAATTTTAATGAAGTCCATCTTCAAAGGCTTTATAAAGCTGCTTATGCACATCTCTTCATTGGTTTGAAGAGTTTTATTTTATGTAAAGAGAGTAGCAAACGATCTCTAGTGGCCACTGCCATCCACAGACATCTACAACTGACCTCGAACAGGCCTGCAGGGATGGGACTGTTACTGTGAGATGGCTGGCCCGTTGGTCCATTGGTTAGTGAACCTGACCGCTGAGCCGGCGGTCGTGGGTTCGATTCCCACCCAGATTAAATATTTGTGTGATGATGAACATGTATTTGTTCTGTGTCTGCGTGTAAAAAAGTATGTTTATAAGTATACATTTATATGTATGTTACTATGTATATTACGTAGTGTATAAGCCGTCTGGTTACCATAACACAAGCTCCCTTGAAGCTTACTTTGGGGTTGGATGGCCGTGTGTGGAGATGTCCCAATATATTATTAGATATTCTTATTTTTCGTCATGTTTTCATAGGCGTCTGCAGCCACTTACCGTCAACTAGTCATTTAAAACTGGTGTAGTTTTTATGTATCACTAAATGATATTCAATGAATATGGAAAGAATATGAGTCATTTTGTCGAATGCCATTAATCTGGTAACAGGTTCGATACCCGGAAGCGGTCAGATATAGATTGTTAACGTCCGAGTAGGTGTTGGTATCATTTAAAACTCGTTTTAACAATGTTACCTACTTGTTTAGGGAAGTGCTATATCGAAATATATTTATTATTGTTTTAATTATCATCATAGTCGACTTTTTATTGTTCCTCTATCGGACATGCATCTCTATTCTGAAGGGGAAAGTGGTAGACCATAATCTGATCAGAAAACTCCACATGCCTTGGAGAACGTTATGTAGAACTCAGTTTAGCTCAGCATATTTACTGAACCATGATATTAAATCTTAAAATGTGCGTTATGCCGGTACATACTTAATCATACACATAAATACTAAACAAACGCTTAATAGTAAAATATATTTTTCGCTTCGTAAATATAGTTGTACAGCCCTGCGATTTTAAAACGCAAAGAACATTAATTGCATTTTTTAAATATCGATCTGTTGATAAGCTATGTTTGGGAGCGCTTAATAGCCTTGAGATTTTACAAGACACCGTCCATATATTTTCGTATGTTAATCGGTTACATAACCATGTTTTCAATATTAGTATGTCATAGATAAGCTTTCAACCGCGTTCCCGCGTGCTGGCAACCGAAGATGTGTTGTAAAATGGACCACGCATGCCCAGAAAAAACCTTCACACTTTGGCTTTGGAGAGTCCTTGGTTAAGTTTGTTATGAACATGGACATTGGCAGGGTGTTGCACTCCTTAGCAAGAGTTCTTTGCGAGCCCGCCTGAGTATATCACACTTGGAGGAAATTGATCATCTTGATTATTATCAAAGGCCAAATATTTGTCGCCAAAAAAGTTTGATGAAACTTTTATATTTTATCGAGCCGGATTCGTGTTTTTAAAGTAGTTCATCGTTAAGTCATCTACGTCATAAATTAAAATTGTATTCGAGAAACTAACGCTAAATATCAATGGAAAGTTTCGAAACATGATGTCAGATGTAAAAGGTCTATAATTTGTTCATGTACCATAACGTTATTTTGGTCCGCACTCAGGAAACAAGTCACTTTTTCTAATAAATACTTTGTCACGCGAGTCAGCTGAGTTAAAAGTGCCGGTTTAAGATACTAAGCTGTTTCTACCTTAAACCTAATTCAGGGACAAGTCTGTCAATAAGAATGGTTCGAGTACAAAATCATACATTAATGGTATTTAGCAATAATACCAACAGTG
>DWFY01000429.1:0-10068 GCA_018246875.1 Creonpyge creon creon | reverse complement strand
GGCGGAGAGCAGGGGTCTTTACCCCCCCCCCCCCCTCGCCCCGCACCAGCCATTATCTGCCTTATTTGATCAAGATAGGTAAGTCTTGGCCTCCCTCAGCACCTGCATCTTTCAACAATCGCATTGTATATCTGCTTCGTCAATCTTCCGTCAGCGATTCTCTCACCATGTCCGAGCCATCGGAGCATTTTTTAAAGTTCTTCCTATAAGACAGTAATGGAGCGGAGGTTAGCTCAATATGAATAAGTCTTTGGTGGCTTCCCTCCAATGGATACTTTTTAAATTAATTTTCTAAAAATAAATTATAATTATGTACAAATGACGATATGAAAGCTAGCTCTATATAAATTCCAAAGTACACACTCACCAATATGGATCATTTTACAATCAGACACACAACAAAGCTCGTGTTCTTATATGATCAGTTTTGTCTTGGGCGGGAATCGAACCCACGAACTCCGGTTCATCGGTCAGAGTCACTGACCACTTGACCAACATGCCACTGAACGTAATCTACCAGCTTCGAAATATGCAAACTAAGACGTTCTCCTTTCACGGAGAAAGATCGCCGTGGGCACACTTTATGAAGAAAAAAAATAGCAAACAAAAAATAACAGTGCCAAGTGATATTTCGTGTCGCTCCATTTACTGGAGACAGAAATTCGAGATAAAATTCTAAGTTACATTATATCAGCTGTCATCTCCAGAACCTAAAATATTTATTTGATATCTGATGTTCCCTTAAATTACCTTAAAATCAAATAATAAACGTTGAAACAAAGCAATTGCTTTTACTGGAACACAGACATTTCTTAAGCTCGCTATAAATATAATTGATGTATGATAATGTGCCATTCTAGTTGTTAACCACAATAATTATGTCACATCAGATTTCTATTTCAGAGCGTTTAGCGGAAAACGTGAGAAATCAATTGTTGCTTCCGAATATTTATCTCTCTGTGGGCAATTCGTAATAAAAATCTTTAATTCTTTCAGACGTGATGTTACGTTATTTTCTAGTAAACTCTAATATCTGACTGATGGCCTTACTTATTGTCACGCTGGGCCGATTTTTTTTAAATCCTTATACCTTGTTTTTGTGAAAAGTGAACTGAGTTTTACGGCTTTACCATTTATAACCATTCATTTAAAATATACAATTATTTATAACACTCATAAATATTCGTTTTATACGGCTCAGTAGTCTCCTTTGATTAGTGTTATTATTATTATTACGACGCTACTGACAGTACGACTGAAAACTCTTTCAACAACAATGAAATAACACGTTATAAATGATCTTCATTCTCCATTCGGAGTAGCGTAATATTGTTCAACATAACAGAGACGGATTGTACTGCATGATGATAAGATGTAAATTAACGCGAAATACTTTGATATCCATTACGACTCGTTATCTGGGCTCGTGAAACAATTCGCGAATTGTATGTAAGGATGAGAACACAACAGAAATCGAGATACACGTACATTCCTTTACTTGTATTTAATCCATCTTTTTAAATGTTTCTTATAATTTTAAATGTTTATAATCAAGATACTAACGCGTGAATTGTTTTGTCAACTATTTACTTACATACATGTATTGTATCGTATTGTTTAAAAAAAACAAATCAATTTTAAGTAAATATAATTTTTTAATGAAAAATTAAAAATTAGTTTTAATGACTGCCTCGTTGGTCGTGTTGGTTGCAAGCGAGACTGCCGATCGAGAGGTTCGGAGTTTAAATCCCAGGTCGAGTGCTATTGGATTTTTATAAAAATTAGAATTTCTAATAGTGGCTCGGAGTCTGGCTTTGTGCCCGGTGTACGGCAATAGATTCACCACCTATTCCGTATTCGGACGTAAACGTAACTGGTGAAACGTGGAAGTGTACTACATTCCTCTGCCTACCTCTTCGGGGATTACAGGCGTGATGTTACGTAATGAAAAAGTATGGCTGTAATGGTTTCTACTTGTCTGTTGTCTACATTAATAAACGCTAAACAAATAGGATTTAAACAGTCTTTGTGCAATGATGTGAAAATTAATCTCTGAACGTATACAAGTAACAGAGAGTTTGCAATCATTACGTATATTTTGTCTGACATTGTAGGTGCAAGTTCCTTTAGTGCAAAGTTTGATCAAGATATTTCTTTTCCAAACTAATTTTCAGTATACTGTAGATTGAGCTTATCGCCTAATTACCACAGGCATTAATTAGCTCAAAGAGCTTGAAATTTACAATAGTGTTCAAAAAATACAGATTTATTTGTAAGCTGGTATACACGAAGCTTAATGTGAACGGCAGTAACATGTCACGAGTACAATGGTACTATAATGTGAAAAAGATTGGCAACTCATATTGTGTTGTCGTCGAGTGCCAGAAAGATTTATATGACGAAACGTCTCTAATTGTAATGTGTTATGTTTTAAGTATCCGTCACGAAACAGTGTGCGTGTTTTATTATTGTCAACGTATTTATCCTCCGTTTCGGAGGAGTATGGTAACTAAAATTGTGACACGAGAATTTTATATATTCGATTTAAAGATGTTTTTTGGTTTTTATGTTTATGCCCCATTAATTATTGAGAACAGTTTTATTTTAGGTAATATTTTTACATTATATCATCACGCCTATATTTCCCCAAAAAAGTGGACAGAGGTGGATAGCATACTGTCCCAATTTACAAGTTTTATCGTTCACCCTTCTCCCCATCAGCTCCACTGTCCCATATATTATGTATATCTCTACCAAACGCGTATAATGAGTTTGGTAGAAATATCTCAATAGATAAATAAGTCATACAATATAAATGAGTTATATTCATGAGTAGTAAATGAATAAATGAGACTGATAAATAAGTCATATTCATATATGTAGGAGTGTATCTACATATGCATATATTTGACTTATGTGAACAGTACAGTAATCTCTAACATTGTCAAAAACGGTGCGGTTGTCTCAATAAGTATGAAGTTCGAATAACCGTTCCATACGATTCAATACTTCATAATCATTTAGAAAATGCCATACGATTTCAAATATGAACAATATTAAATGAAGCGTTTGAAGAATATTAGATATACATTGGAGAATATGTTTTTTGTAATTACAAGGAATGTCATGATTAAATATGTCAGGAATAATCGCACTTTTACTTACATATTATATGTGGTGGATATCAATTGTATTAATATAAATTATTATTATAATTGTATACAATTGTGTAGAAAAAAATATATTTAACAGTTTATGTATGTATATTATTTGCTGTCTGGTTACCAAAGCATAGGGTCTACCACAGAGTTCAGAATCAGTTACGTGTTCGTTGTGTCGATATATTATTATTATTATTATTTAATAATAATAATTTCAATTATGGTCGCTATGGTTTGCAATTAATTTTTAACACTAAATGATTACGAGTACTACAGTACAGAAACGCTTATGTCTGTGTCTTTACTATTAGTTTTGTTAATTCGTGGAAGGAGATACGTGATATTACAATTCAGTGAAATCAAATAACTGTATACAACTTTGCCAGTACTCGAATACGTTTCAATCATGACTAAGCAGGCATGTGAAATATACTGACAATTCCTAGGACAGAAGATAATTCTTTTTGTTTTTATAGCAACGACCATGCAAGCTTTTTGGACTTAATAACCTTGTCGTAATAAGATTAAAATGGAGGTCCGCTTGTTAAAAGTTATAGACAAACCGAGAAGTGTACGGCCTTTCATCTGCGCGGTTAAGTTTGAAAGCACAAGTTTCCGGAATGTTTCTTCTTCAGCAATTTTGTTCAAACAACCGCGTTATAACACACATTCGTATCAACAATGTCTCTATGTGTAAAAGAAAAACGATGAGCAAAATCCAATTTCAAACGACGATGTCTATGATCCGTGTTCGTTACAAATATTAAATTCCTTAAATACCTAAACACGTTATAGATAAAAGTTATCGTACTAATTATTTTGACATCTACTTCTTATGAATGAATAATGTGTAACATCACGCTTATAATCCCCGAAGAGGTAGGCAGATGAGTGTAGTACACTCCCACAGTTCACCAGTTACGTTTACGTCCCATCATGGAATAGGTGGTGAGCCAGGCACAAATCCAAACTCCGAGCCACTACTAGAAATTTGCACTAGAAAATCTAAGAAAAATCCAATAGTACCCGACCCGAGAATGGAACCCAGGACTCTCGATCGGCAGTCGCGCTTGCAACCAACACCACCAATGAGACAGCATGACTAATGTGTATTTTCATATACACTATAAAAGTATTTCATTAGCCTTTCAAGTTATGTTACACTTGACTAACTATATTCAAATACTCTATCAAAACGTTGGACAACGAAACACAAATGAGAAAAGTTTTCGACAACATATAGACCGGAGGATCGAGGTGCTTCGGAATTTCGGGACTGCTTATCCAGGGATGTTTTAATGAAATTGGCTAACGTATATTAATATAGATTTGTAACTCTTCAGCGTTCTCTTCAACATAGGCAAATAGTAACATGAGGGTGGTTAAATTTCAACATTGTTTGTATATTTTGTTCAAAATAAAAGCCCGTTCAAGTGAGAACCACAAAATTTTCTATGTCCGGTGAACTGTATATTCCTTGAACTCCTTTCTTTTATGAGAAAAATAATAAAAATGTTTCCAAACGAGCATAAGTCAAATATAACATAGATACATATGATGAATTCGTTGCAATCGTTTTTAGTCGCTCCCACCATCCGAAGGACTGAGATTCTCTGGAAAGGTCGGCGGGAGACGTCCATAGGCATTCACAGCCTAAGGCGGGGTGACATTCCCTGGTGCAGTTGACCCCCTGAGACTGCCCTGGTAAAGAGAGAACCTTCGAGGTCCGAACTTCTCTTTCCCCACGCGGATCAGTTCGGCGCGGAGTACGAGACGATAACCACAATGTCGACAGTCTTTAATTGAGGCAAGTTATGCACACGTAAGTGCTGTATCCTATATATCCTATATAATATCCTGTACATACTTCGTTGTATGTATTTGTATTTACTGTTGGGCACGGATCTCGCCTGCAGCTGTGTTTGGACGAGAATGTACTCTACTCCATGCTACTCCAGTATCACTGGTTTTATCAGTAGTTGATATCAGAGAAGATATCAAGTTAGTGGAATCGACGTTTGACGGATGTTTATAAATTGTCTTTAAGGTTTCTTTCTTAATTACAAGCGGCCGCGTGAGTTTCGTTTGTGTTACATACTCGTAAATACATGTGTATATGTATGAATTTCCGCATGCTGTTACCATTTTTTGGAAATAACGTGTAAACTTTATTGTTTATTTTACTAATAGAACGTTTTCTATCGAAACAACACTACAATTGCTTTTGTGTATTTATTATTTCAAGACGCTCGTAAAACAATTAACAAGAAATCTCAGAAACTCGGGGAATGAAGTGTTATCACCCAACAGCCTAACAAGTCAGTAACGAGGATTGATTAAGATGTAAGCGGCAGCTGATAGCGTACACTTGGAGACAAACAAATTGGGTCTTGATTTTTAGTAAAACGCAAGTTAATGTAATGTTCACTACTTTTTAGGACTTAAAGAGCCTAATGTATTGTACTATGCAGCGTTACATACATACATATCCTCACACCAAGTACCATACGGGGTAGGCAGTGAGCACGGAGAGCCAAATATCTCTATCCTTACGGACCTGCCGTGCTTCTTCCATATTCATCAATGTTTTCATACGTTCACGCTGGTTTCGGAGACTTCTAATTTCCCCATCAGTTAGAATTGGATTTATTTGGTCCAGATAGATACTGCGTAGCGTTTTGGTTACGATTCCTGGAGCTTGTGGTCCAATTGATTGCTCCTAATATAAAATCATGTTTGCGATTGTAGTAATGATGGCTGGCAAATTAAAAAATGTAAATTGGTGAACAAATATAAATAGAATACATTTCCGCATAAGACTGGTCATTAACATGTTGTTCCTTGTAATAACAGAGACGAAACGTTAAATGTCTCGCAAAATGAAACATGACCAATATTCTACATGCAATGCAATAACATATCGTACAAATGCTTCCGAATTTCTTGGCAATCAAGTGTAGCAAGCGGAGAGATGAGAACAAATTGTTTCGGGTTCAGACTACGCGAATAAATGCTAACAGTTTGTCCTTGGACGAATTAAGCGTAAGTTTATGTTCAGAAGTAAAATTGTATAAATTTGTACTAAAAGCGAATTTACCCCTTTGTGGGCTGCTTAATAGAGTATTGAGATTTCAGTAATAATAAAAAGTTGATGCTTCAGCGTTCCTGAGATTTGTAGCAACATTCTTAGAATTTTTGTTATTTTAGGAAGCCTATCTATTAACAGTCGTTATTTACTTGAAATACCGGACAAAGATTACAGTATTTTGCTGATATTTTCTTGACGGTACTTGCTCTCGTGGACATGATACAAAAGCGGTAGATTGCAGACATTCGCGGTGCACTGCGATTTGCTTGATGTCAAGTGAGCTTACTTTTTGTATATTGAAGATTCTTTCGTTTGCGGAAAGTAGTTTTTAATATTACAATGTATGAAATGTTCTTTACAAAAAGTAGATGTTGAAAGATGTAATATTTCCGTATATCATGTTGAAACTGTATTTTCTGTTGATTATTACAGACATATTATATCATATATAATAAGTAACATTATATGACACAATGTACTGTATTATTGTTGTGCAAAAAATACTGCGGATATATACAGTATATACCTTGAGAGGGAGTGTAAAACGTATTTACGGTTGCGAAAATGCTTCTATGATAGGAAATCTATATTTCAATTACTAAAAAATAATAGTGAGTTATGAATTTCATTATTTTTTTAAGGAAAAATGTATTAATGAAGCCGTAATTTCTAGTTTTTCGCAGACCAACGACGGCGCTGAAGCCAATTTTTCACTTTGAACAATTTTTCCGATAGATTTACGAGTAAAAGATCTCCTTGCATCATCTTGATAAACGCAAACATGTTCCATAAACTGTTTTATGACTAAGTAGATAGAGTTAATGAATAAAAAGAACGACGGATACGAAGAAAGATTCAAATAGAAATGTTTGTTACAATTGCTTTGAGAATTTTTTCACACATTTAACTAAAAGTACGTGGTCACTTTTTAATTAATTTTTTGCCTGTTTGTATACATATCTAGTGGAAAGCTTGTATTTGTTCTATAGATTCCACTATCAAAATATCCCAATATTTGAGTAACAAAATTTTAAAGAATGTTACCCGGTTTGGGACTGTCATCGAAACTGGAGAAGGGTTGAGAATACTTCAATAAAGGTTTCACAATACGTGTATAAAAATAAGAAGAATGTTATCGACATATTTCACGAGTATGGCGTTATACTATATATATGTCCCGACTGTATTCGGCTATAGCGATTATGGATTAATTACTGAGAGCTTCGCTGGTGTACTCACATCTGACTGACATAACCAATTTTAGCAGCACTTGTGCGGCCACACACTGCAGGTCAGCACACCTCCGACATGATTGTGACGAATGGCCGCAGGTGGACGGACCGCTAGCTTTTCTCGCTTAGCATCGAGCTCATCTCGTCGTCGCCTCTCAAACTTAAACACCTTGGTGCTCACGATGTGTCTACACGATGCCCGATCCGTTGCCAGCGACTTCCACTGTAAAGAGTCTAGGTCACATCGCCTCACGTAACACTTCAGTACATCTTTATACCGCAGTAATTGGCCGCTTTGCTTCCGCTTGCCATCTTGCAGTAGCTGTAGAAGATACGCTTCGCCACTCTATCATCAAACATTCGGAAGTCGTGGTCGGCTCGCCGCAGTTGTCTTCGCATTACACATTCCTCAATTCCACTGACTTCAGCCCGGCGTAGGACTTCCGTGTTACGAACACGGTCCGCCCAACGTATGTTCATTATGTCGCGCAAGCATTTAAGATGGAATCTAACTAATGTTAGAATACGCTTACGGTACAGGGGCCATGCTTCTGAGGCATACAAGAGATTCGGCAGAATGATCGCTATGTATACAACTACTTTCGTACAGAGTTTTATATCATGTGACCGGAACACCTTGAAACGAAGTCTGCCAAAGGCTGCAGCAGCTGCTTCAATTCTGCTGTTGATTTCGTTTTCAAGGAGGCACGTTGATATAATGCTGCTGCCCACATACTTGGACTGATCTGTTTAAGCAAATCGTCACCGATTTTAATGTCGGCCCGGCCATTATTCAGTACGTCGAGACCCAGCAAATCGGTATTCGTCACACTAATATTAAGGCCAAACCTGCGACACGACTCATCAAGACTCTTCATAAGTCTCTATAGAAACTTTGGGGATTCCGCCACAAAACAGATCGTCTGAATACATCATCTCGGTGTTAGTCGCGAAAGACACTTTGGTGAGAGCTTTCAGTTTAGTAGTAGTAATTAGTCTCCCTAGCTATACAATACGTCCAAAATAAAATTTGTAGTACCCTTCTCCTTAGATAAACAGAATCGGTTACTTGTAGAGACTACCAATAGACCAATCCTGGTCCCATTGTCAACGTCTAAATAAAAGTAACATTAATTACAAGTTCTGCTTCGGTGGTTGAGTGATTGCAAGCGCGACTGTCGATCGAGAAGTGCTGGGTTCGAATCCAGGATTTTGTACTAATTATCATCTTCATCATTATCAGCCTATTGCACTGCTGGACATAGGCCTCCCCGGAGGGTTATGCCCGTAATCCCCACGCTGGGTATAAGGGTTAGGGATCGCAGAGCACAGCTTCTCGCACCGCCTACGCTGCAACCCACAGGCGGCCAAGGCATTTAGCTGTGCCTAGGCAGACCGCGATATACCGCGATTTGCCAACGCCGGATTTAGTCGCCTCTTACGACACCCTGTATGGGAACTATTGGGTTTTTCTAACTTGAAATTTCTAGTAGTGGCTCGGAGTCTGGGTTTGTGCCCGGTGTATGGCAATAGGCTACCACCACCTTTTCCATAATGGGACGTCACTGTAACTGGTAAAACGTGTGAGTGTATTATACTCTTCTGCCTATCTATTCGGGAATACAGGGGGATTCGGGGATAATACAGGCGCGATGTTACGTTTTAAATTTTTTATTACTCCTAAAGTTGGTGAAATATCAAACTTTGCACAGAATAACAACATTCATATGTTCCGTTGTATTAGCTTTTCACTTTGTACGCTAATCCGATTTGAATTTTACAAACAGCTGACTTTATTTGTACAATATGGCTACAAAGGCATTTTCTTTACATTCCTTTCAACTAACAATCCTTTGCAATGTTGATGTAATAAAATTCTTTCCTACATCGACCTAAGAAAAGTTTGGCGAAAAGTTATATTGGATTGTTTTCTCGACCGAAAATGTTTACGGATGTCGGACTTATAAACATACACATCATTAGCGATTTCCTTATAGAGCTGTTTCGCCGTGTATTTTTCGGAAGGCTTAGTAGGTGTAGTATGCTTTCGGTTTGGAAAAAGTCATGCCTCTGCTGCGGTTTGAATATATCTGAATACATTTGGAGATATTGTTTTGGAAGTGAATTTTGGTAATGAACTCGTAACATCGTTACATAAACAAATTATTCTCAATTTAAACAGAATTATATGATAACTCCTCTTATAGTATTAATTATACATGTAGTGAATTTGTAGAGAGTTTGTAACAACGAACAACAGTCAGTTGTTTTCTGACCTTTGTTTCAGTTTAATGATGTCGACAGCATAACAAAGCAAAACTCTGTGCTGTACAAAACAACTGATATTACAGTGAAGTGAACAAGAAACGAACTCAAAGACAGCTTAAAGTTTGGTCTTAGAGTGTAAATATGAATAGAATGTGTATTTCGACGCTCGAACTGATAAACATAATCCAAACTCCTTTACTGAAGCGCAATAACAAAATATATTTTGAGTTTGACTTGTAATGTACGTAACATCACGCCTGTAATCCCCGGAGAGGTAGGCAGAGGAGTGTAGTACACTCCCACGTTTCACCAGTTACGT